>VUQG01010131.1:170935-184157 GCA_015106755.1 Etia nguti | reverse complement strand
CTGATTCTTGTGAGATGTCACTTCGTTAGTTAGCCGGATAGATATATTCTGTGTCATCTTCTGTTACATCTCAGAGCTGGTGAGTGAACGCAAAGCACACGCATTGATTGAGCTAGCACCAGTGAGCTAGCAGTCTTTAGTATTAAGCTGAGTTAGCCCGTGGGCAGGGGTGCTTGTGGATCCTTTCACGTTTATCTCTGGCGTATTTTTCTTTACATACTAATAGGACAGATAATTACCTGACAAAATACAGAGATAAGTTAATTTAGCAGTATACAAAGCGCTTCTGAGCCTGATTTAAATGTTAACCAGTGATATATATGGGTTATTGCAGGTGGATTGTAGTTACTGGACTGTTTATTTAAATTATTTTATCAATTAACACAGAAATGTGTGGCTGTCTTGTCAGTCCAAGGAGCAGACTGTTGAGGCAGTGTTTATTTCGATTAATAATGAATGTAGAAATAGTAATCATGTCTTTTAGTGTGAATAGGGCAATAATACCCCACAAGTCTTTATCTATGAACTAGCATCTTAGGCTTTAATTGACTGTTTGGCCTGGGGTAACATGTAGCTGCTCCTTCACTTAAATTTTAGGGTGTGGTTTCCATTGTGCCTTAGGAAATCCTTGCCAGTACTTGCGTCATATAACTGCATAAGTTGTGAATACCCAGATTTCCTGTGTACCTCAGGATTTGTTTTAAATTTGTTTATCACCTATAATTTTGTCACAAAGTGAATGTATTTTCTGTCTGCGCTGCAGTCTTGCATAGTATCTTTAAAGTTAGTACTGCTGATTCAGAGCAAATAAACTGTGCCTCAAACTTATCCTGAACATTATTTTCCTTGGTGTTTTGGAAGCCAATAAGGAACTGATACTGCTGAACTTATATGTGGTTGTTCTTCTTTTTAGCCTTTGGTGTCAGGAGGAAATGACCCAGCTGAGTGTCCGTCGCTGGACGCCTAAGCACGTTGCCAAGTGGTTGAAGGAAGAGGGCTTCTGCGACTATGTGGACCTGCTGTGCAACAAGCATCGACTGGATGGCACCAGTTTGCTCGCCCTCAGTGAGTACGACCTCCGCTCGCCGCCTCTGGAGCTCAAGGTGCTGGGGGACATCAAGCGGCTGATGGTCTCCATTCGGAAACTTCAGAAACAGAACATTGATTTGTTGGAGGAGCTGGGTCTTCCCTATGATGGCCACTCTCCCACCGGCTCCGGAGGCAGTTTGGACTGGTTGTGTAATGGAGACCCAGGGAGAGATTGCGACAGTACCGACACAGCACCAGTGGGAGAGGAGTACCACCAGTACACTAATGGAAAGTACAAGCAGCAGATGCGGCGCCTCGATCCCGAGTACTGGAAGACGGTGCTTAGCTCTGTCTATGTGGTGTTCGTGTTTGGGTTTACATCCTTCGTCATGGTCATCGTGCACGAGAGGGTCCCTGACATGCGCACATACCCTCCGCTGCCAGATATTTTTCTAGACAGGTGGGTGTGATCACTCACAAGAGCTTTCTTAAATATTCTTACAACAAAAACGTTAATCACCTCTGAAATTCCACAAACGACGCTGTTTGAGTATCACACCAAATCGCTGACATTATAACTGCCCTAATTCCTTGTAGCGTGTTTCTATTATTGTCCTCATATACTCCTGATGTGCTAGCTGAGGTTCAAAAAGACCTTTGAGAATTGTTTATAAGGTGACCTACTTTTGTTTATGACCAGCTTTGGGCTTTTCATGAAATGAAAACTTACCAGGAGAGCTTATTTCAAGGAATTTCCAGTGTGCGTTTGGCGAGATACTGAGGCAAATTATTCAGGCTAGTTAAATATCTCCCAAAGACAGTTACATCAACATCTATATGCACTGAAATGGTTTATTAAAACTAATATACCAAAACACCAAACTGATTTTTTTCTGTCATGTTTGTTGTAAGATGTTAAGCAACATCAGCTATAAATGCTGACTTTCAATCTGTTATTTCAGCACTTATGTTTTCCTTTTCCATAGTGTGCCTAGAATACCCTGGGCATTCGCAATGGCCGAGGCATGTGGAGTGATTCTCTGTAACATCTGGATGCTGGTTCTGCTGCTCCATAAACACCGGTCAGTAGCTGCTCTGAAAGATCCCAGGAGCCTGTCAGTAGCACAGGAAACTCACATTTCACTACTTGTAGGTCCATTCTCTTGCGGCGGATGTGCAGCCTCATGGGGACGGTGTTCATGCTGCGCTGTATCACCATGTTTGTCACTTCCCTGTCTGTTCCAGGACAGCACCTGCAGTGTTCAGGAAAGGTAACACATCTTTTGTTCTCTTTTTCTCAAGTATCAAATCTCTTGGCAAGATTAGAGTATTAACTGTTTTACTACTTTCCTTCTAGATGTACGGCGACATGTGGGCCAAACTACAGCGAGCTGTGGCCATCTGGAGCGGTTTTGGGATGACACTGACAGGGGTTCACACATGTGGCGACTACATGTTCAGTGGCCACACTGTGGTCCTTACCATGCTCAACTTCTTTGTCACAGAATGTGAGTAGCGTCCTGCTAGACGTCAGTGCAGTTTTTGATACTACTGGCAGCAATATTTTGTTACAGAGATTAGACCATGCTAGAGGAATTAAAAATGCTGCACTGCAGTGGTTGGACTCATATCTATCTAATAGACTCCAATTTGTTCATGTAAAATGGGGAATCTTCTTCACACACTAAGGTTAATTATGGAGCTCCACAGGGTTTTGTGCTGGGACCAATTCTATTTGCATTATTCACGCTTGGCTTATGCAGTATCATTCGAAGCATAGCATACATTTTTATTGCTGTGCAGTTGATGCCCGGCTTTATTTATCCACAAAGCCAGATGAGACACACTGCAGGAATGTCTTACAGACATAAAGACCTGGATGACCTCCAATTTCTTGCTTCTAAATTCAGATAAAACTGAGGTTATTGAACTTGGCCCTTACCTTCTATAAATCCTGTTAAACATCCTGTCTTGTTAGATGCTTGCTCTGGATGGCAGTACCTTGGCCTCCAGTAACAATGTGAGAAAACTTGGGAGTCAGTTTTTAACCATGATATTTCCCTAAATGTGCATATTAAAGGAATGTATAGGAAGGGTGATTTGGTGCTATATAATTAAAACGTGATTTTATCTAATTTATTGTTGCTTTATTAATTTCAATGCATGTCTAAAGAGCACTATTATTATGTACACAGTACAATAAACCCCATAGTGTTGGTAAATCATAAAGCAGACATAGATTAGCCATATTTGGAGATAGTGTCCCTTTGTTGCCATCCAGTGTCTGCCACCGGTACTGCAAGTGTTTTTTGAAAATTTATAATAAACCTATTATGGTTGTTTCCATTTAAATATTTTTAGTCTTTGATTCTGCTAGAGAAACTTTGAATGATTCATCCTCAGTTCCACTGTCTCTGGCAAGCCATTTTGGCTCCTCCTCCTGTAGAGCCACCCTTCTTTCTTTCTGATTTAAACAGAAAGCTTGAACAGCAGGTAGGAGTGGCTGAGAGCTTTGTGCCTGAGACAACAAGCAGAAAAAAATATTTTTACATTAAATATTTGAATGAAAATAACTTTAACAGACTTAACAATGCGCTGCATTTCATAATGGAATCGCATAAAGTGCTCAGTAACGCTCTTCCTTCTTTGTTTTGCACAGACACTCCAAGAAGCTGGAATTTTATCCACACTTTGTCCTGGGTCCTCAACCTCTTCGGCATCTTCTTCATCCTGGCTGCGCATGAACACTATTCCATTGACGTGTTCATAGCCTTCTACATCACTACCAGACTCTTCCTGTACTACCACACCCTAGCCAACACTCGGGCCTACCAGCAGAGCCGGAGAGCTCGCATCTGGTTCCCCATGTTCTCCTTCTTTGAGTGCAATGTCAACGGGCCGGTCCCCAACGAGTACTGCTGGCCTTTTTCTAGACCTGCTGTGCTAAAGAGGCTGATCGGATAATAAGCAGCCCGCAGCAGTACTGTTGGACACGGACAGTGTTCTTTCGTCTGCTTTGTCAAGTTGCCAACTGAGGCGGTGTGCGACAAAGACGCCTGATATGAGCCGCACAAAGGCCCGATGGAATACACAGAGCCATATCCTTTTAAATTTTAGGATTTAGCTCCTAACCTGCTTTTATTGTCTTTTTTTAAACGAAAAAACCTGCAGAGTTTCTAAAAGGCCCCATCCTCGCAGAGGATATAATTTTATTTGGCACAAGTTACATTTTACAATACAATGACATCTGTTACAGACTTGGATAGCAAGCAAATAATAAAATAAATTCTCATGTAAAAATGCATCTAAACCTTTACAGGAAACTGTCATTTTCTGTGCAGTTAAAATATTTGGATCTGGATTCTTGAGAGGTTTTTCCTCATATCCCACATTTGAGTTCTAAAAAACTGTATCTGTGTATGGACCACTGTTGAAGCAATATGTATAGATTCATATTATGCTATATAGAAAAACATAATTTGTCATCATGTTAAACATTTTGTTCAGTCTTCTGCGTTCCTTGATAACCCGCTGACATTTTGACAGCATTACTAAAGACTGAAATTCATGGCTCCTTTTAAGATAAACGACATACACCGAATCCTGTGTCTTTACTGATGACATCGCCTGCTATTTTCTAGAAATTATGCATTTAAGTAAATGACATTATCAGCCAAAAAGTTAGAATAAAGTTTTATCCAGCTGTCTTAAATATAGTTCCATTTGCCAATTACCTTGAGTGTTACTGTGATACATTTCTCTGTGAAGAATTATTCCAAACTGTTCATGTTTACTGTTGAATATATGTATTTTTTTTAAGAAGTCCTCATTCAGTGTAAATTACTAGACTTAGGCCAAGTGCGACAACCTTTTCTTGATATTAATCCTTTGACGTTAATATGTAGTAAACAGATGCTGAAATTTGTATTTGTTTCGATTAATTTATTCCATTTTATAAATGTCAGTAGGTATTTTTATATTCTGTGCACAAGGTTGCAGCAATGTGCACATAGAGAAATATGTTGACACTTGCTTCAAATTCTGTATTCATTGGAAACACGATGTGTTATTTAATTTACATATTCCAGCTTGTCCTGTACATTTCATTGAGTGAATCTTAAAAGCTCCTCGTCATTGCAGCATGTTAGAAACATGATTCTGAGTGGAGTTAATAGTCTTAACACATCCCTTCACTGAAGAAGTAGGATGTGTTTATGTGCTACTGTAGAGCCATAAAACTTCTTGTCCCAACAGTCATTTCCATCAATAAAGAGCTGAAACAGGGCTGTTGCCTTTCCTTTTTTATTTATCTGTTTATTTTGCCCCACTTGCTGTACAGCCACCTGGGGAATGTGCGCTGTTCCCAGAGCTTAAGAGCAATCATTTGGAAAATTGACAGGCTAAGTTAAATATGTATTTTACTGTTACAGACCACTGCTTTAGGTATTGGAGAGCGACTTGTGTTGACATGGTGGCAACCTGAAGTATACTGCGCCCTCAGGCAGGAATCTAGCCTAACACAATAACACACAGTCTTTTTCTTAATGTGTCCTAGTCCATTAGAGCTAGAACCACAGCAGCTGAAATGTCCAATTAAGTATCAAGTTAAAAGTCCAACAAAAAAGGGAGAAATCTTTATGTCTCTGTGGAAGTCAATGGGAAAGATACTAGGCTATGCACAGAGCTGCTTTGAGCCTCATCACTTGCTTCAGAGGCCTCAGCAGTCTCTACCTGCTCAACATCTCCAGCACCACATAGTCCACTGCAAGGACCTCAAGTGGTGTTTTAATATTGCTGCATGTCACTGGGTACTGGATGCCTTTAGCCAGTGTGCACTGCTTGCACTGCCGGAGCCAGTCCTTAATGTCTTTACTCCTTGCGGGCCAACAGTAGCTCCTCATCAACAGACTGAGGGTGCTCTTTGCACTGAAATGCCCCCCATGTTCATATTGGCTCTTGTATACCTTCTTTTGCAAGGGTTCTGGGACAATGAGCTGCTGAATCTCTTCCCCATCATGGAGTCCTTGTGTGTATAGCAGACATTGATAAAGCCTAAGGTGATCAAGCAGCTGGTAAAATCGCCTTGCTACAAGTGCTGATGTGTGCAGTTCAGCACGGCTCATTTTGGTGCCCTTCCCAACTGTCTAGTACACCAGCCTAATAATGGAATCAGTTTTCTGTGTTGTCTCCACCTCATCCAAACTCTGTCCACTGATAGCTTTTCCAGGGCTTCACTGTACCTTGGTTTTAAGTCAGTTTCAGCATTCTTGCCAGATCTGGCAGGCCAAGCATGCACGCACTTTAAAAAATGTCCTTATCTGTGTCCTCCCCTTAGGTTATTCCTGGTAAGGAATCTTGGAATAGCCACCCCCATTAGTGTTGGCCTGTCCGGGTTTGTAAGACGCTTCAAAGTTATACTCGCAGAGCTCGCTGCTCAACAGTCCCCAGAGATTAGCATAATGGGTTGTGCAAGGGCTCAGAGATGCTCTTCTGCATTCTTGGGTTGTAACAAGTGGTTATTTGAGTTACTGTAGCCTTCCTGTTAAAGCGGTATGGCCGTTCTCCTCTGAACTCTGGCTTCAACAAAGCATTTTCACCCAGAGAACTGTTCACATTCTGAGATGTGTGTAATCTTTCTCTTTCTATACTTATGCTGCTAGCATCTTTGTGCTAATTTTAGTTCAGACACGTGTTTCTCAAGCTAGCATGCAAAAAGCCGAATGTTTAATGTTCGCAGGAGTTTGCATCCTTTGCAATCGGATCGAGGTTTGCGATGAGATGACATTGTGCAGCACTTTGATACAAGTTTATTTAAATATTTTACTTTATATTCATTAATGACTTAATGAATGACTTAATGTATAACTCTTCCGCCTGATTATGTAAAACCTGTGAATAATGGGTCAGATTTCGTGAGCGGCACCGACGTAGTACTATAGCTGAGCTCTGTATCGCTCTGTACGCATAAGCCCGTAACTTTCAGTAGTATATAGGTTGCCATGGTGATTTAGAGGTCTTCCACTTGCCTGGAAGACCTCTCGCATTTGTAACGTGAAAGTCGCCTTTTCAATATTCAGTTTCCTGATGTAAAATAATATAATTTATGTATAAATTAATATCCATATGATTTAAACAATTACTACGTGATTCCTATTTCAGTCGGGCACAAAACGCACAGCTATATTTTCGGGTCCTGCGGCGCCGAGGTCAGCAGGTTGTTTGCTGCGGTGTCTCCTCCATATCGTCCTACACCGGCTGTACTCGCTCATTCCGCAGCTTTTGTTATCTGTCAAGTTAGCGGGTATATAATAAAGAGAAGAAACTCAAGGTAAGTAATAGGCCGAGTATTTACACAGGTTATTCGTGTTTTATTTGTTGTAGTGCAGGGGGTACCGCGTTCAGACATCCTATTTGCTAGCTAGAAAACGCCCCCTACCCATAGACTGTATGTAATTCTATTTTATGCCCTTACTACACTCTTGTGTTCAAGCAGAGTGCTGTGTTTGCAAGTATGTGCATGGAAAATAAATGTATATTCAACTAAAACTCTTTAGTTTTGATAACGTCTTCAAAGTAAAGCTCAGTTCACTTATTGAATCTATGACCCAGATGCTCACTTAGTTTTTTCCGTATTATTTAAACCTCTTTTGTATGCAATCTGTTATAGCGTTTTGGCTTCTTAACCAATAACCTCCATGCTCTGGCTACTTGAAAACGTCGGTCTAACCTTGAGAATAAGGTGACAGACACCTGCACTGGTGTCTTTATATATAGCTAGTGAGAGCAGTTAAACACAAAACTATTAAAATAAAATCTTGGAGTTGAAAAGACTTGACAAAAACAGTAATTGTAGTCGAGGCTTTAAAATGTCTATCCTGTTTTAATAGCTGGGATTTTACTACTTCTCTCTTAGTTATTTTTGGTTGCATAATGCATTCATTGTATAAATTTTCACCATCATTGAGTTTAAAGCAGTTGACAGTAGGGGGAGAATTTTAAAAATATTTCCAGTTGTTAAATTTTTAGCTTTCCTCTCCATGTGACAGCTACAGCTATCACACTTTACAGACGCCCATTTTGCCCATGTCTATACATATCCTTGGTTTTAATTCTTTTATTAACTAACTTTCAAAAACAAGCTGCTTTTTATACTCCTGTGTCACCATTTACATTCGCTTTTCTCTTGTGTGAATAGGCAGAATGGCAGTCCCTCCAGCATATGCAGACCTGGGCAAATCAGCAAAGGACATCTTCAATAAGGGATATGGTAACTGGAAGAAAGATAAAAGGCAGCTTTATAAGTGTGTATTTGCTGACCCTAAGAGGTCAGGTCTGCGGCCGGAAATGCCTTTTTTTAAGCACAGGAAGTAGTATCTCACTGTCATTGTCTTTGCAGGCTTTGGGCTCGTCAAGCTTGATGTCAAGACTAAGTCTTCAAGTGGAGTGGTGAGTTTAACTGTAAATATAAAGTACAGTAGTGGAATGTAGGTAATGTATACTGATATTGTTACTGTTATCACAGATATGAAATGTCAACACATAAGTCAGAAGGTTAAGGGCCTGCAGAACCTAAATGGCAAACAAACATTACTGTCATTTTATCAAATATGGGATTCCATATTAGTGCTGGGCAGTATGACCAAACATTTGTATCAAGGTACTTTTTTTCTTGCATACTCTTGCAGGTTTCTTGCTGCATAACATTTTATTTTTATTGTTATATGCATAAATAGGCCTTTCTCTATTTTGACAGTGGCTCATTCTTCTGACTGGGGAGTACGATATTTTAATATCCTCATAAAAAGAGATAAATCATAAATAAAATAAATGCTCCACTGTTCTGCTAACAAGAGGGAAATGCAGTAAACTGTAATGCCAATTTTTGTTGCCACATAAAGTCAGCATCTGGCTTGTTTGTGTTGATGTTTCCACATCAAAGCCATGAAATGTGGCTTTTAAAACTCCATTTGGAGTTATTCTTCCAAACTTTGGTGGTAAAATAATTCTGTCTCCATGTAAAAACACCTGTTAACGTGTTTTCTTTGCCTCGCCCGGTTTACTAATGCTGTGTGGTCCTAACAGTCGGCTTCTATTTTTGCTGGCTAGTTGGTGTTACTGAGTATGCTGTTTAGTGATGGAACTTTGTAAAGTAGTGTTACAAATTGTGAATGTTTCATAAGAAGTTTTGTCTTGTGTTGTTTACCCTTTGAAAGTAAGTTAGTTGTGAGTTTATTTTTGAGATTTTTTTTTTTGGTTGTTTCTTATGGTTATATGAAAGGTTTTCACTTAAGATGCTTCATTGTGGTCTTTACAGTCTAATCCATTTAAACACATTGAAAAGAGGTTGATTTTGTTGCACCTTTGAAAACGTCACATCAGGCATTATCTCACGACAGGTATATTGGTACATCTGGTATGCTCCCCAGCGCTACATTATGGATAAAATTGCAAGAAAACTTTTGGCCATCGATTTATTTGTTTTCTTTGGCTAATCCAAGAAGAGGAAAAAAAGCTTGTTAATCCACGATTGCTGCAATTTATACAGTAATATAAATAAAACATAATTTGATCCAAGTTGCACTTAAAGATAAACTCAATGTACTGAACTAGGCACACAAATATGTATTTAGTGAACACACTAAGCATGCAGTGCAGGTTTGAAAAAGTATGTAAAGCTTGGTGTTAGTGACTTCTCTAAAACCTTCTTGGAGTCAGGTGTTCCCATTAAGGAGATAGGATAACAAAAGGAAATCTGCTCTTCTCTGGAAGGATTAGTTGCTGTAAAACACACCAGCTTTCGCAGGACCTCTAGAAGGATTATAATAGAAGTGTAACCGGAAAACGATGCACAACTCTGTTTTTTCCCTCCAAATATGGATGGGATAAGGCACTGCGAACTTAAACGCAACAAGATTGTAACTCAAAACACAAATAAACCAACAACAGAATAATTTAAAAAAGAAAACAAAAGCTGTGTTCAGGAGAATCATGAAGTACAACTGTTTTGTAAGTTATTACTTTAATCAGATTGTGCTTGTCTGTAATTGTGAGATGAAGATCAGACCACAGTTAATTACAAATTGTTATTTATTGTCACAGTGGGAAAAAAAATCAGTCAACTTTGTTTGAACTGTTTATTTAAATTCTGACATTTAAATTAAATGCATAATAATTTTGACTCCTGTTATTATGTTTGGTGTAAAATGTAGAAAATCAATAAAGACAGTCTGTAATAATAATGTATACTTTATTGATCCCCGTGGGGAAATTCCTCTCTGCATTTAACCCATTCACTCAGTGAAGCAGTGGGCTGCCATTGGGCGCCCGGGGAGCACCGTGCAGGGACGGTACCTTGCTCAGGTGTACCTCAGGGTAGCCGTTCAGGGGAATCGAGACCCTGACCTTCCGATCACGGGGCCAACACTTTACCTACTGAGCTATCCCTGCACCAATAGATAGAAGTTAACTTCTGACAGCACCACAAGGATCAGAAGAAGTGAATTAATGTATATTTAGAAAACAGTAAAAATAGAAAATACTATACAAGAGTAATTTGTACAATGCACAAGTGGTACCATACAGTAAAATACACATCAGACTTATTAACATTTGTATGCATGACAGATAAGACTTTTCTAACCAGTATCGTTTTCCCTCATTTATTTGTTTCAGGAATTTAAAACGTCAGGCTCATCCAATGTCGATACCAGCAAGGTCACTGGAACCCTTGAAACCAAGTACAAATGGGCTGAATATGGGCTGACGTTCACGGAGAAGTGGACCACGGAAAACACTCTCGGGACAGAAATTTGTGTTGAGGATCAGGTAATTTACATCTTGGCTATAGTGTGGATCATTCCAAATATGAAATGGGAAAGTAAATGGATTTTCTTTTTTAGATCACCAAAGGCCTGAAACTTACATTTGAGACAACCTTTTCACCTAATACTGGGTAGGTTATTTGCTGATTGGAAATTCATGATTGGCAACCTGGGACTAACTAAAAAAATCTTATTTAAAATGTTCATTTTAATCTTACAGCAAGAAGAGTGGCAAGGTCAAAACGGCTTATAAAAGGGAGTACCTTAATGCCGGTGTTGACGTAGATTTAGACTTTGCTGGTCCTACTATTCATGGAGCGGCAGTGGCCGGATATGAGGGATGGTTGGCAGGCTACCAGATGACCTTTGACACGGCCAAATCCAAGATGACCAAGAGCAACTTTGCTGTTGGTTACAAAACTGGAGACTTCCAGCTCCACACCAATGTGTATGTTTTTGAAAATGATATTTTAATGTATTCTAATATAATTTATTGATCCATGAGTCAAGGTGTAATGTGTATTTGTTTTCCCCCATTTCCCTCAGAAATGATGGTTCAGAGTTTGGTGGCTCTATTTATCAGAAGGTCAATGATAACCTGGAGACCGCTGTGAATCTTGCCTGGACAGCAGGCAACAACGGCACTTGCTTTGGAATCGCTGCTAAATACCAGTTAGACTCCAGTGCCTCCATATCAGTAAGATATTGTCACCTTTTCTTACATTTTAAAGATATTATAGAGTCCAGTTTGTAGTCTAGAATCAAAGATTAACAGTAACTTTCACTGCTTAAATTATTTAATGTGTTTTTTTCCCCCCTCCAGGCTAAGGTGAATAATGCCAGCTTGGTAGGAGTTGGATACACCCAGACTCTCCGGCCCGGTAAGAACAGCCTCATCAATAATGTCCAATAAAAACACTTCTTTATCTTAAGGACCTCGTTTCATTAAGTTCACTTAATATTTCAGGCATGAAACTCACCCTCTCCGCACTTGTTGATGGGAAGAATATCAATGCTGGTGGCCACAAACTAGGTCTAGGCCTGGAATTGGAGGCATAAGGATAATCTCTGCTACTTCATAAGAAGAGGAAGGATTATGGGCAGAACCTGGCCTTCTGCCTTCCTGTGTGGTCAGCAACGTATATTTTAACGACTAAGCCAAAACAAAGTAGAACCCCCAGGACACAAGCACTGATGAGATGGAAACCTTTCCACCTACTTCCTTTGATTGTGGTTACAATAAGTAGTCAGTCACATGTATTTATTAATCAGCTATTACTCCTTTCAATTTACCATAATGATAATTATAGAAAAACCTTCCACTCGCTGTTGAACATGAGCTTTTTTTGAGTTTGACAATCCAAGAGTGGTTCTCAAAACAAAACCTTGTTACTTTGCTAAAGTGTGATCACGTAGAATGTAAACCTGAGGTGTTATTTTGCACAGTAGGATTTTCCCTTAATTAAGCTCTTCCTCCTTTGTTTTATTTGCACATTTTATTTATATTTTGGTAGTACTATGCTGCCTGTGGAAGGGTTACTCCAACAAAATATGCTATGAAGACTGAAGCCAGCCTCCTGGCTGTGCTTTAGTTGTTTTCTCTAAGAAAACAACTAAAGAGCAATTTGATTGATGCTTAAGTGTTCTGAGTAAAGAGTTTAGGACCTCTGCTAGCTGCTTCTGAGTTGCAGGGCTATGCTAAATGCATTTTTATTTTCCTCACTGTGGCTTGAGTGACTGAGTGAATTATCCACCTTACTTCCCCTTTGAGGACTGTGACACTAATCAGGGAGCTGTTTGTGTGTTGGTGTGTGTCTACCTTTACAATAAAGTCCTGAAATCAACCTTTCTGCTCACCTCTAATTTTATCCCAATTAGAGGATATTATACAAAGTCGGTTTATTTAAATAATGCAATTACAAAACATGTGCAGTTTATTTTAATCAAGTACCCCATAACAGCCACGGTTGGCTTGATGGTGTGTTTCTACTACTGTTTGCGTAAAAACATTTTGTACACACTACATTTAAATACATGAATAATAACACTTAAACTGAAAATATTACATAGGTTTCTACCACAGAGTTACCTCAAAAACTGGCAACCTTTGATCTGTAGTGAATGCACTCATATTCTGGACTGGGTTAGTTTTTTCCTATTGTGTAAGCGGTCAGTTCACTGTTTACCTCAGCTGTCAGTGTTGTGTGAGAATCATCCACCTTTATTTACTCCGGAAGAGGCTTTAAAACTTTGAAAGGAGATTTTGAGTCTGTGAAGCTCACTTCTGACCAATGACAGCAATTTTGAGGTGAGCTGTTAAAGAGATGCTGAACCTTTTTTTTGGGGGGGGGGGGGGGGGGGCAGGAAAGGCG
>VUQG01010131.1:137142-170915 GCA_015106755.1 Etia nguti | reverse complement strand
TCGTCAGTAACAGCTGTTTTTGGTGCTGTTAGCCAGGGTTGGTGAAACTGTCTTTCTAGATATTTCTAGACAATTAAGGATTTTATTTATTGGAAATCTCTTTAAAGTTATTAATCTTATACTCTTATTATTCTCCTAACCCTTTTAATTATTGTAAAAAGTATTGTAAAATATTTCCAAATATTTGTATTTTTTCACAATAAAACACAAAAACCACCAAAAAATCTGAACAATAAAACAAAAAATGTGGTTTGGTGGTTGGCAGGCTACCAGATGAGCTTTGACACGGCTAACTCCAAGATGACTAAGAGGAACTTTGCACATCGTAGAATTTGCCCTTATTTAAACTCTTTCTCCTTTAATTGTATATTGTTAGTACTGTTCTGCCTGTGGAAGGGTTACTCTAACAAAATATTTTGTGAAGACTGAAACCTGTTTTCCTAGAGAGGCTTGATTGTGCTCAGTTAAGAGTTTAGGACCTCTGCTACCTTCAATAGCTGCAAAGTTACAAGTCAATGCTAAATGCATTTTAATTTTCCTCACTGTGACTTGAGTCACAGACCGAGTGAATTATCCACCTTACTTCGCGTCTAAGGACTGCGACACTAATCGGAGAGCTGTTTGTGTGCGTCCCCTACAATAAAGCACTGAAATCAACCTTTATTCTCACCTCTAATTTGATGCCAATTAGAGGATATTATATGAAGTCAGTTTAGTGGAATAATGCAAAAAGAAAAAACACATGGAGATTTTGATATTTTTTTTAATCAAATTCTGTTATTGTATAATTAAAGTACTGCGCACTAGCAGCCACACAGTGTTTCCCTATAAAGTGTATAAATTGTTGCACTTCTCAGATGTGCACTATAGTTTGATAGCCAGGGTGACTCCATCTCCCACTGTTAGCATGCTCAGATTAATTCGGGTATCTCTGTACAGCTTCTTGTTCAGCTTGTCAATGGCCACAGTGTCGGCGTCATCTGGGGACGGATTCAGCACCTTCCCACCCCACAGCACCTGCAGCACCAGACACATTTTTACAGAGGATTTGCTGCCTGAAGTGGCATGGTGCAAGAATTTGTGTTTTGTGTGCTTGTTTTGGTTGCAGCGCTTACATTGTCGATAGCAATGACGCCTCCTTTTCTCAACAGCTGCAGAGACTTCTCGTAATAGTTGTCATAGTTAACTTTGTCAGCATCGATAAAGGCAAAGTCAAACGTTTCTGCTTGGCCAGAAGACAGGAGTTCATCTGAAAGAGACAATGAAACAGAGGGGAAAAGAAAATCACTTAACATGTCCATCTCAGGGTATTGTAGCTGTCACACAGCTGTCTCCAGCTGCTGTACTACAAAGCAACTTTGACACAGCTAGGCTTACTTTGCATCAACTGCAAACCCTAGGCAGAGATGGTGGCTAACACAACGGTGATTATCATCTCTCTTTGTTAACCCAGGCTTTCTACTTCAGGCTCTGTGTACACTCACATTAAAGGCAAAGGATGGCTGGATCAGCCAAGTGCCATTTACTTTAGTCAGATGGCTTCAGAAGAACAGGTGTTGGAAATCTACACGGGCTTTGAAAAAGGCTTGAAAATACGCCCAACTTCGTCATAATTTTTATCTAACTTTAACAGTAGAAGGCTCAAAGTTGGCAATTTTCCATTAAGAAGCATTTTTAGAGAAATTGCAGGTCATCAGGCTGGAAAAAATTGTTCAGTGGATGTGGAATGACCCTTACGTGACTTATTTCTAAGTAGGCACACCGGATCTACCACCTGCCAAATCCCATTTTAACACCGGAATGTAAGACTATGAAGTACTACTTTACTTGCAATGGTACTTTAGTAGTTATTTAGTATTTAATACATTTCAGTATTTATTAAATCAGACATGGTGAAAGACTTCAGAAAGTTATTTTAACGATCCATGCTACCCTGGTACCAAACTCTGACTCAAACCTCCGTTAAACTGCACCTGCAACAGGTTTTATTTTTTTCAACAGGCTGAACCTGTTCAAAACCTCTCTACCAGTAATTAAATCATTTGTTGGACGCAGACTACCACAAACTGCTCTGTCCTAGTAAAGGAAAATGAATGCATCCTCAGACCTTTTGGAAAGACATTTTTGAACATTTTCATCAGAAAACTGCAAACCTCCAGTTAAATGTATGAGAGTAAATAAAGAGAAACATTACTGTACCTAAAGTTTTCAGTGCTGGCTGAATGCGCAGATCAATTTTTTTCTCGACTCCAGCCTGTTAACAGAAACAAACAATGTTTTAAAGAATAAAAGAAGTGAAGGGTGTGTCACAAAATATCAGGAAGCCTGTTGCTGATACATTTATCTGCATGATTATTCAGTTACCTTTCAGAGCCCTTTACATAGACGTATTGTGTAACACTTGTTCTTACCTAGATTATCAAAGTCAGATATGGTGACTTCAGCCATGACACAGCTTACTTTGGGAGAAAATCTATTCAGAATACAGTCTGCTTGCGAAAGAGGTAGGAATCCACCTTTATTGACGCTGTGAGCTATAAAGGTGGATGGCTGTAGCTCAGGAGATAGTGCAGTTCATCTACTTGTCACAAGGTTGGTGGTTCGATCTCTGGCTGCTCCAGTCTCATGCCAAATATCCTCGGGCAAGATACTAAAGCTTTTCTTATGCATCCCTCAGAGTATAAATGTTGGATAGAAAGCACTTAAGCATACAAAAAGTGCTTGTATAAATAGGTGGATGAGGCATGTTGTGTAAAGTACTTTGAGCGCTGTGGGAGAGTAGAAAAGCGCTATATAAGAATCAGACCATTTAAGCTCTTCAGGCTCTGTTGATACAAATCACTGCTAAAAGACTTGCCTTTCGACAAATACTTTCTTGCTTGATTATTTTGCAATATTTCATAATTACACTGCCATAGTCATCTCATCATAGTCGAATCATCTAATATATCAGGCATTTAAAAAAAAACAAAAAAACAACAAACCCCTGCTAAATCATTTTTGTTTAATAAATGATGCATATGATCCGTTACAGTAGGCTTTTCTTTCACTCAACTATGTGCAAAGATGTCAAACAGAGCTACATACTTCCCCCGTGATGAATGATCATGCTCGGCCCTGTTTGGCACTTTGCAATAAGCATTATTACATTTGATAAAACAATAAAACACAGATCTGAAGCATACCTCTTTCCAAAAGGGTTTGCCAATGTTGGTGTACTCTTCACTGACATCGCATGCTACCACAACTCCATCTTCAGGCAAGGCCAGTGCCATGTTCAGTGTGTTGTAACCTGTGTAAACTCCTATAGATGCAAGGAGAAATCATCATTGTGCATGAGAACAGAAAGGGCACGGGCCATACTGCATGCTTTAATACAGTTTTCTCTATTTTTTTTTGAGTCAGTTTGCAATAGAAAAGTGATTTCCTGACCACATCTGCGCATTCCCAGGATTATAGTTTTTTACATGTGTGCATATGCAGGACGGGAGCACCTTAGTAATGAAATGAAAGAATATTAACAGCAAGGATGTGTCTTTGTCTTCAAAATAATTTGAAGTAAAATGATTTTTTATTTTAAGAAGGAACAAATATCATTACATTTGAGTTTACTTTGGTCTGGCAATGAACTAAAGCAGCTTCCACGGCTCCTTGATTAGGATTGACTGCTAAACTTGCCAAAAAAAGGGTTCGGTCTGCTTTGAAGACTTGCCTGCTCTATATGCAATTTCCTGTGCACTCCAAGTAGCCGGTGTTTTGTGTTCATATTGTGTAATGTACTGTGTTTGACCAGGTAAACAAAACCAAAAGCTCAGTCATAAAAGCTGCGCATGTTTTATCAGTTGAATGTTCGTGTGATGTTAAATTCATCACCCTTACCAATCTCTATCGCTTTCTTAGCTTTTATTAGTTTGGCCAAATTGGTCAAGAACTGTGACTCTTCAGAGGCAACCATCATCATGTTCCAGGAGTCTTCCATTGTTCTCTGAAAGAAATGAGCGGAAGCTGGTTACAGAAAATTTGATAATGCCATATAAAACCTGATTAGATTTTTTACATTGGGTGGTTAGATGTGCCAGAGCACAAGCGGCAAGACCTCCTTACCAGTTTGAGTTTTTTCAGCACCGGATGCTCCCTCATGGAGTGATTGACAACATACTGTAACAGTGGATTGTCTTTTCCCCCGCAGTGACTTTTGGAGATGCTCATTCTGGAAGCTTTCTTTCTTCCTGAGGGCACAAACGAACCATAAAACTGATATAAGGATCTTAAGAGCAAGATGATGTCAGAGGACCCCTAGCGAGCTTATACATCTTTCAGGAAACCTAAGATCTAGTTAGTAAGTAGAAGTTATTTGATTAAGTTCAAACCCAAACGATTTCAACAGGGAAATTAAATTATTGCAGCAGCAGCAAAGACAAAAAATGAATACTGGATATTGTAAGATAAGATAACCTGACATTTTTTGTTAAACATAATGTGGTAGACATAGAACATATCCATGTGACATCTGTAAATATATGGGGCCTAATTTACTGTAAAATGGAATTTAATCAAGGTGTAAAAATATGACTTAAGCAGAAAAAATAACACCATCTTTGAAGCAGTTTTTCTAGGTCAAAGTTACTAAGTTAACAATTTTTACACTCAAACTTTTATGAATAAAACTGAGCAAACTGTACGGGACTGTTCTAAGACTGAAGTCGAGAATAAATCATTTATTACATTACAAACAATGATTATTTGCACGTGCACCATGCAAGTTGTATTATTGACTGCAAATGTAAATGTTTTTGTAAGTCTATCAAGGTCAACAGTACCTGGAAAGTGAAGCAAATATATGATTAGAAAAGGACTTTGTACTACAAAGCCTTACACCAGGTGTTAACTCAGGCTTATACAAACTTGATGCATTACATAATATAATCTGAATCTAAAAATAGGATTGATGTGATCATGGAGGCT
This sequence comes from Etia nguti, assembly GCA_015106755.1. Classification (NCBI taxonomy): domain Eukaryota; kingdom Metazoa; phylum Chordata; class Actinopteri; order Cichliformes; family Cichlidae; genus Etia; species Etia nguti. Next base: position 165,950 of record VUQG01010131.1, on the reverse strand, counting down.
GTTTTTTTTTCTCTTCTCAGATTCAGCTTCTCATAATTTAATTAGTGCACCAACATATTCTTGATTTTGTGCTGTACCAAGGTAATTCACACAATTTACAGCTTAACTAAAAACCAGATCACTGAAAACCGCATATTTATTTCAGTAGACCCCAAATTAGCACCGCAGCTCTTACCTCTTAGAAAAACGGCATAAACACATAATCGAAGTGTTTACAGCGATAAAACGTGAACTGGAATATTTTTTTGCTTAATTATTTGTATTCACAAGAAACAATACGATAAACAAATTCTGAGATCTGATTTTTGAAAATTTCCCGTTCAAAACAACGCAACAAACACAGGCTAAGCGTACACATAACTTCCAGTAATAAAACCACTGTAACCCTGAAGCTTTCAACTTCGGTAATAAATAAATAGACTTTTTAAAAACTGCCATAGAAATTTTTAGTCACACACAATTCAACTGTATTCCACTCATTAATAATAAACATAAAAAACCCAACACTATGGTTCGGCTTTAAGTCACCTTGCGCACACCTTGTTACTGACAGGTTTTCTTGCTTTAGCGACGACGTCATAAGGATTATTTTTGGTAGCAGTGACCGCCTTTGAACTTACCGATAAAATAGCCGGCGACAAAAACGACACCAAGCGTAATGGAGCCCACCAGCGCTTCTTTGGAAACGATACGAAAAGACATTTCTTTCACAAATTAAGCGCTGTTTGAGCTCTTCCGGGTTTCCTCGTCACTGTACCGTAATACTGTGAGTAATGGCGCCGCTCCGGTGATGGGTGACAGGCGATTACAATTCTACGAGTCTGCTTCTGCTACTGTCATGTGACCGCTGTTCTGCTTAGCACAAAACACCACGAGGAAAATGTAAAAGCACAGCAAACAAGAGAGGCCATTCAGATAGAAAGGGTGACAAGAAGTGAATGCGTGTTTGATAAACATAATGATTATAGCGGCGGATTCATTTCAACTAAAGGAAAAAACAAAACAAAAACATGTTGCATACCCACTCAGGGTTTTAAATAAATCACGCGTATACTGTAGCTGCCATCGACTACACGAAAACGAGAACTCACCAGAAAGGAGAGACGGGTCTGGCGTGGTTGGTCTGGAGGTTCGGCGGAAACGCCAATAACTGAATTCCTGCTTAACGAACCTTAAAAATATGGCCATTCATGTATTCATAGTGACGGTCATGTGACCTGCTTCAGCTCTCATGATAGGACTGTAAAACAGACGCCTAACGGCAAGAAAACGGGTCACTTTGATTGAAAGACGCGAAGCGACAAATATCAGAAAGTGTAACTGTAGTCCTAATAAAATAAGCACAGTCACAGCTTAAATAAATTTAAAACAGATTAATCTGTACTTCTAATGATCAACAAGTACCTGAGCTAGAATTACATTTCATGGAGAAAGTTAAAAGTTTTCATTTCTATAGTTCTGCCCTATAAAAAGTCATTGTAAGTAAACCTTTTGCTATTTTTAATGCTTATTTTATGATGTTATATAGTTCATGTTTCTCTGTGTGGAGCATTGATGGGGTTAAAGTTGCATGCCATTGCATAATCCCCGCTTCCACTGGTTATTGTTCTAGTGGTGCAGCGACTGACTAATCGTGACTCATGATTTATTTGGTTGATTTACTTATGACAAACATGGTTTACTGTAAAATCTAATCAGCATTTATATGCACTCTAAATCTGTAAAGTACATACAGCTACCCTGTTATTGTCGTAAAGTTAAAACAAATTACAATATTTGTCTATATATTATAATAAAATGGAAGTATAAAGTTTTATACAAACAAAAATCAACAAAAAGCACTAATCTTTACATATGAAAACATAGACTGAAAACTGTAAAGTAGGCTGTACAATCAGCGAGAGTGTTTCAATCAGATTAAAGAAACAAATGTAACAAATAATCAAAAACAATTTAGGTAATAAACGACAACAATTCAGTGACACTGAATTTACAGTATACTTTAATATTCTGTGGGAAATATCAATATAACAACACTTGATATTACATCAGCCAAGTGTAGGTCAGGACTTTGATTTATTTACTGATACAGAATTAGTAGGAAAATCTGAAACTGAAGAAAACTGAATCGTTTGTTTTTAAGAATTGAAAAGTAAATGAGTCTCTGCTGATTTCCTTAACAGTGAGTTTTCCATGACTTTGTGTGCTGAAATAAAGATGAATGTAGGATCATACGTACAGTACAAAGACATAAAACCTAAGTAATCTTCAACCTTCAGCTACGGGTTTATAGGATTGTAGTTTTATAGGTACAAGAAAACAGAAGAGCCTCTTTCTAAGTAAATGTAGTTTTTAGTTTCCATACAGTTCACAGACTTAAGTATGATTCTGTTGGTTCAGGGTATTTTAGGTAGGGCTTAAGAGGGTTTTTCTAGTAATTTTATGGGATATAAGGAAAATAATATATGTAAATAATTTTTCCCAGCCCTATTGGTGATAGCATAAACTCTAAACTTTAGGGCCACTCAGGAACGAAGGTTTCTTTGGAGAAAGAGCACATTTTCACTGTTTTGTGGAGTCTTGTAAATGACAGTTGATGATTGAATCAGTGCAGAGGCAAATATTGTATGTATTATAGTTTACTGCAGTAAGAATGCAACAGTACTTTACAGATTCCCTTTATCCACATCCTTTATCCTTTAATCTCAGGTCCTCTACCAGAGGCCTGGGAGCTTGAGGGCCCTATACGCTATCTTTGTTGTTCCTAGGTCTGCGCTCTTCTTGAAAGAGATGTCTGATGTTGTTTCTGGGATCTGTTGGAACTACTTGCCCAGTTTGGGGGTCACTGCCCCGAGCACTCTGATTACCACGGGGACTCCTGTTGCCTTCACCCTCCACCTCGGGCTTCTTGTGTTCCTTCTCCTGATGTTGCTATCATTTGGTATAGTTACATTTAGCACTATGGGCTTCTTCCTCTGCTTGTCCACCACTACTATGTCCAGCTGGTTAGCCAGTTTCTCCATCTCTTTCTGGAAGTCCCACAGGATTTTAGCTTGGTCAAAATGGTCAACATTTTGACCTTGAGACCCAGATGTTCCTGTATACTATGCCAGCCACTTGGTTGTGGCATTGTTGGCCATGTATGCTTTGCCTGCTGTTATGTGCTGGATTGTCTCAGGGGCATCTTTGCACAGCCTGTGGAAAAACCAATTCAACTCCTTAGCTCTATCCTCACTGCCCCCAGCTCCCCTGCTGACCACATTCTGCTTTCTGTAACTTGTTCTTGTGAAGCTTGTCAGTGAATTCTTGTTCTAAGGAATGAGTAATTCCATGTGGAAAATTACCAAATAGTTGTAGGTTTCACAAATTAGCCCGTTCTTGTCCCTCAGCAGAACAGTGTACACTACCCAACTGTCTTACTTTCTACTTCCAAATCTGACCCCAAATTCCCAGTTGTCTGTTTACATGTTCTAATGTTTGTTAACTCCATGTGAGCGCTGAGACAATATGTTTTTTCTTTTGCATTCAATTTTCAACCGTCTCTGTCCTAATATTATTTGAAATTCCCTTTATTCCTTGCGTGTCTTCTCCACGCCAAGTTGCCAGGATTACCGAGTAACTTCTGCCAGTCTTCACGTTGTTAAAATTTAAGTTTAGTACTCGTTTGAACTTTATTCACATATAATAAAAAAATCACTTCACGACATAAAATTATTAGCAAATCATAAGTAATACTGTAAATAATGTTATCAAGATTATATTATTTTATTAGTTTTTTTTTTCTTCTTACATTGTATTTGCTAAACAGAAAGTTAAATGAGAAGACATGTAATACAAGGGTTTTTACACAAGAGGGCAGCATCCTCATAGTAATGAAATCCAGCTATTTCTAATGTGAGGTTTTAGTTTAGCGCCCACTAAAGAAGAACAGTGGTCTGTAGTTTTATCAAACATAGTTTGTAGGTTTGGTAGACACATTTTTGTTGTTTTAAGCAGTTGTTTAATTCACATGTGGATTATTAGTGTTGACCTTTATTCCATTTAAATCGCACTGTTTGACCCCTGTGTTAATATGGAAGAAGAAGCATGACATAATGCAAACTTTTAAACTGCTTCCTTTGTGTATCTGCAGCTTATGCCATCATGATGACTGCTGTTCGGTCTGTGTGACACAAATGAGCAGGGAGTCACAAAGAGATGAGATTATCTTACAGTGTATAGATACAGTACGTGCTGCACACACACTTCAGGGAAAGTATCAGCTAATAAACCAAGCAGAGCACAGTCGGCCTTTATTTATTGTGGTGTGCTGGAACATTTTTATTCTGTCACACTGGGCCGTTTTGATTAAAAGCAGGGTAAGCGTTAAGATTATTACAGTTGTGCTTTTGTTCAACAAACTGCCGTCGAGAGCCATTTAAAAGCCACAGCTTTGATTAACACCTCATTCTAATAACTTCTATGACTCATATGCCACTCAGGATAACAAAGCTGCTGTAAGTGTAGACTCAAAGTTTTTAAACAGCTATTATTAATCTTTATCTCGTTTCAAAAAACAAAAAAAATCTGGTTTGAGCTTTAAATCTTGTCACACAAAGTAAAAGATCAATAAAAGAGCTGAACAAAGATCCTAGAGGAGCATTTGTGGGGATGCGTGTTAGTGATAGGAAACAATTTTCTGGTTGTTTACAGAAATGTATTTCATTGGGATGGAGATTATATAAAGAAAGCAGTGTTTCAAAACATTCATATTACACTGAATGAGGAGCTTTGTAAGTCCAGTGCATGTAGAGGCCAGTAATACAACACTGTTTGTCTGAGTCAGCCACAGAGGGCTGGATTCATTCTCAGAGTGCAAATAGATCAATTGCTGCTTCTAAATTAAACTTTCCTGCACCGGTTGTACCTGACAGATAACTTGCTATCTCTGTGCTTTCTGATCTGCTGTACCAAAGCAGAACTCGATGCTGACCGGCCGCCGCTGGACACTGACGGAGTCCAAACAGCTGGAGAGCATCGTGTATTCCTGCAGGAGGTTGGGACACTTGCAGCTGGGCGGCTGAGGCGTGGAGCTTGCCTCGGGGTAAGTCTCTTGTGTGAGTAAACACCATAACAATCAGGCAGAGCTGCACGCTTCCTGGGTCGGGGAATTTTCTGGTATGCCAGAACAATGTCTGACACTGTTGTGATGATTGAATTTTATAGGCTGGCCTGACTCAAGTGTGCTGAAAAGAAGTGTTTTTATGGTGTCTCATGCCACGATGAATAATGTTCTGCGAAGTGTGTAGGCTTTCTCTGTAAGTGTGATGAGGCAATATTCTGTTTTTATCACTGATTACTGGGAAAGTTTGAGTCAATTATCTGTCTGCGCACAGCATTTCAGAGAACTTGAAGATTTAAGTGTCGTGCCATATCAGCCGTCCACCTAGTCACTCCTTGACTTAGCAAACGTGCCCCACAAATTTTAAACCAGAGCTGAACTCGGCTCCTCAGATTTCTCTGCCTTCCAGACAATGAAATGCCACGTAAGTCTGCTCGTCTCAACTCTTGAATTTGACTTTGGCAGCAGTCTTTCTTTTTGACTGACAGATGAGCGAGTGATACAACTCCATCAAAAAGTGCAGCCTGACAGTCTGATTTGACAGCCATCTTCAGACCAAATATACTCCTTGTTCCTGGCACTACATCAACTTGACAGGAAGAAAAGTGGTTTAAAGAAATAAGAAAAGAAAAAGATTTGGCTCTCTACTCGGCTATCCATTTCACTGTAAAAGAACAGAAAAAATAAGGTTCCCTTTGTGCTTCTAGCCTTTATAGACTGTTACACAATACTTGTGCTTGTCAGACCGCTGATTATGAGACTGTAAAATGTCAAAAACAGATAAGAAATCACCTGACAGTCGGACTGATTTGCCATTTTAGTTTCACGTCATTCATGCAGCCTGACATAGTGTCCATTTTGAGTGGGAGAGGAGGGCGTTTTTGATTCGTTTTTGACAAGGCTTGAGCCCTGTAAGTCAGTTCAGCACCTTACCCAGCTGTGCCTTTCTCGTGCTAGTCGCCAGTGTTGTGGACATTTTTATGTTACTATATTTCTAGCTTTGCCTAGGGAAGATGATGTTCTCATTTTTAATCACAGCAAAATTCTCCAAACAGGAAATACAGCTAGCAGTGACCTGCAGATCAGAATGATTTAAATTGCCGACCAAGTGAGCAATGCAGGCATCTGTGGCTGTGAAGCAATTAGCTGATTAATCCAGAAGAATTAGAAACTACTTGGATATCACAATTTAAACCTTACAAAAGAAATGGAACCAAGAATTAATTTATGATTTGTGAACAACCAGTCTCAGAGAAACCACAAAAACAAACAAACTACAAACAAAAAGAAAAAAATAATACAATTCAACTTATATTATTAATAATGAAACAGTACTACATAGTTATACATTAGAGGCTTTGCATTATTCGCTCGATGTACCACTCACTGGACACTTTTTTAGGTATACCTAGTACCGGTTTAGACACCCCTTTGCCTTCAAAACTGCCTTATTTCTTCATAGCATCGATTCAATAAAGTGCCGGAAACATTCTTCAGAGAGTTTTGGTTTGGTTGATATCAACATGATATCACATTGACTTCACAGTGACTGTGTAACCCTGTGTATTGTAGCCTCAGTTTCCTGCTCTTGGCTGAGTGTCACCCTGTGTGGCCTTCTGCTTCTATAGTCCATCTGCTTCAAGATCTTGTATATCTATGATGCTCTTCTGCATACCTTGATTATTCAAAGTCACTTAAATTACCTTTCTTTTCATTCTGATGCTTAGATTGAGCTTGTCTTGGCCATGTCTACATGGCTAAATGCTCTTTGTTGCTGTTATGTGATTGGCTGATCACATATTTGTGTAAAGCAGCAGTTGATCCAGTGTACCTAATGAGGTGGCCAGTGACTATATAGTATGCCTGAACCTTAGTAGAACAAATATAAATCGAGCATTTAAAGCAGTATGAAGTCAAAGCGTTTGGCATACAGGGATTACTTTAACCTCCTAAGACCCGAACTCTTCCAGAGCATGCATTTTTAATTTCTCTTTGATATTTGGGCATATTGGGGCCTGATGAATGTAAAAACAAAGAATTATCAGATTTTATTTTTTTTTACCTGATTTTTGTTTCTATGAAAAATGATAGCCACAAATGAGGATATTCGTTTAAAAGTTTGATAGAACAGTGACAGTATAATGTCCTCGTGAGTGGATATCAGGCCCTTGTAGAGCAAAATTGAGTATTTTGGTCTAAAATAACCCAAAATGTGATGTCCACATATGTGGACGCAGGGTCCTAGGAGGTTAAACAAACACTGTAATCATTCATCATAATAGGCTACTTTTAATATACACGCTAGCAAACATCCCTTAATAGTCATTAAATTGTATCGTTTTTCAATAATTCAGGAATCTGATTTGTTTTCTGCCGTTAACTGGGGTGGGGGTGGGGGCTACATGGAATTGTCTTCTAGTCACAATAATCCTTCCTGTACTTGTGCTGTCATCACTCGAGTGTGTAAATCCTCATCATTGTGATCTTGTGATTCGCCTAAATTCTGCTCTCCCATTCAGCCAATAAAATTCACAGGCTTAAATCATTCATGGCAACCATTTACATAATTTATAATTAAATCACAACCTGATGACATGGAATTTATTAATAGTGAAAGTGGATGTGCCACGATAGTGATATACTAATTAATATCTTTAGTTATCAGTGGCGCATTGCTCGCTGGGCCGGGGTTGGTTATGGGGCAGGAATAATGCATCGCAACAACAAATTATCTGTGCATTTAAGTGGGAATGTCCCGGAGTGATGGCCACAATATGCATTTGCCTGAAGAACTTAATGGGAGAATCTTCCTTATCAGAGTTGTCACATGTTATGGCTAATCATTTTAAACACGTCAAGAGCAGGGCTAATGCATTTTCATCCTCCAGCTCCAAAGTAGGCCTGCAGGGTGTCTTTATTTGCACTGTTTCCAATGTCCATTATAAGTAACTGTATGCCATGCATGCTCTCAGTAACACACACATACTGAGAGCCGCATTGTTAACACGGATTTAAAATAGATTTCTTGACCCATTGCTAAATTGATTGCAGCATGAAAATATTTAGTCAGAATTATTGGCTTGGTTTCTGGGATATGCAATGTAGGACTTTTCTGGGTTTTTTTTATATTCACTGGCCCCTTTTCTTTCTTTTTTTTTTTTTGAAATACACAATTGCTTAAAAATTCAACTTCAGGTTAAGTAGGATCAACAGTATTGCCACTGTATGAAAAATCTGAAAAATGTTTAAATCTGCCTTGATGTGCCAAAGGATTATGATGAAAGAGTAAAACAAATTACACATAAACACAAAAAATTCTAGAAAAGAGAAAATGCCCATGTGCTTTAAAGTGTCAGATGTTTTCAAAATGTAGGAGTGCCTCTGAGGAGGTACATGGGATTTGTTTTTTGTTTTTCATAGTGAGGAAAAATAAAAACAAAAACTGCATTTCTTTTTAGAGTTACTATCCCAATAAAGCTTGATAATCCATAGATTGAATAATAACATAATGGTCCCTGTAAATGAAATCACAGCATGTTTATGGGGACTGCTGAGAGTGACTGGGAAATTGTTACTAGACGCAGTTGCTGCTGTTGACTTTGCAAGAAGAGGTTGATGTGACCTGATAAAGACATCCTATTATTTGCAAAAACACACGTGTCAGGCTTGTGTCGCCAAGCACCTTTCCCTCCTCTCTGGTGAACTCGGCGTATTCTTGGCTTCGACAGTTAATTCAGGACCAAACATCCACAGAATCTCCCCACCAGCGGACAAACAAAGGGGCCCTCTTCACTAATGGTCCCTGAGGCTTCACCACTATCTATTGATCTGCTGTCACCCAATTTCTCCATGACTTATGCCCTGCTTAATTCCCATTACTGTGCACACTGAAGCCTTATCAGGGAGAACAATAGGCCTGTTGTCACTGAGGGGAAAAATATGAGCAGGCCTGTGACAGTGTGAGCACAAACTCATGACTTCAGCTCACTCAGCCCTCTCGGTGACCTCTACGCCCATGCGGGCCAAGTTGAAGCCTGGCGTCAGAATACTAAACTCAACCCGAACCGTTTGCAGATGAATCAGAAAATTGGATCTTGCTCGTTACGAGCCCCCCCCCTCCAAAAACAAAGAGGGCCGCTCCTTTGCCATAAAGCTGTCGCTGTGATATGTCTCTAGCAGTGATGATTCTCAGTTCCTGCCTGCCCCCTCTCCAGCTCCTCTACTCACTAGCTGCTATCTCTTCCTTTCAATTATATGTTTCTCTGCTCTTTTAGACAAAGAGTAATAAAGCTATAAATCGTGTATGCGGCAGAAGGTATGGACATTCTGTCTCTGAACTGCTGTTGAAACTGCCATAAACCACCCACAAAGTCAAAGATAAGGATTTACAGTTATTTAACATCATCCGTGTCCCTTAAATCACACTGATAAGAGAATTAAGTGATAGCTATAGGTTCTTTGTCCTCTAGCTATTGATTTCTTTAGCTGAGAGGGCCAGTACAGTGTTTTTATTGAGCATCCTATTTGCTTTGAGCTTAAGAGTAGAAATGGAGCTATTTGGTTTGTTTTATTGAGCTACAGAATCTGCGCTGAATTAATTTATCTAATGGCTAAGCCCTCTTGCTTGTTTAATTTTATCTGTATTGGAAATGTTTTCATATTTTGAGTCACAAAAAATAACTACGATGTTTCCATGCAGGGGTAAATTACCTCCTGCAGAGGCCAGTGGCACATTTGTTTTGTGTTGCTGTGTATTGTTCAGTTTTTATGCCATTATTTCTCTTTGGTATACTATACTACAATTACTATGCTTTTCTGCATTATTTTTTTGTGAGTAGAGATGATGGGAGGGGTTTTTTTTTTGCCTTTCCAGACAAAACACATGAACCGAATTACAGGATGACATCCCTCTGTAACAGTAATCGGTATTAATATCTAATGCAGCAAATAATCTGCTTGTTAAAGCAGCCATTGTTGGACCAATCCTGAAGTATATGTCCCTCTTGGCGCATAATGTCCCAGTTTGAACAAAGACGCGTTTAGCTTAGTGGAAGTTAGTTACATTTCAGCATGAAAACACTTATGTCAGTGCCTCAGAGATGGCAAAGCTGCAGCCGTTCACATCTAATGATTCAGCTGCTGTTTGGCTTCAAGTTCACGACCCTGGAGCTATGATAAATGTCAAGTGCGACATTGTACCGCTAACTAGACGTGCCACTGCCAACCAATCATCTTGTTATTGACTGAGGAAGCTGTAATGTGACTCTAAATGCTACATTACAGTGTATTTATCTGTGCAACCATGTGGTTCAGTTATTCAGAGGGGTTCAGTTTTGGGTTTTTTTTCCATTTTGCTCAGAGCATTTCTAGACCGGATCACACAACAGGCGTCTGGGCCGTTCTCAGACTGTGTCAATGGTTTTATTAGTCATGGAAATAACAGGGCTTAGAAATGGCCGTTACTTTTTTTGGATTTAGCTTAAGGTCAATGGGTTTTCCAACAGACCTGCCGATTGAGCTTAAGACAGTCCCAAATCTGTTTCCCTTTATTTTAAACTGGAGCTTATTCAACACTGTGAGTAATTATTAAGCAAATGTTAACATACTGTTTCTAAACTAGCACGGCTCTAAAAAAGAAGTTGTGGTATGAAGAACAGATTATAAAGGACAATTTGATACTGTAAAATCCCCCTGACCTGAATTTTTCTTTGTTTATGCTCGGTGTCTTTTATTTTTTTCCACAGAAGCTTTGCATTAGTTGGTATTTAGGCAGATTATCCATCACCTTTCAATATCGATTTGACTTCCTGGTAGCACTTCATAATAATGTCACACTATTAAGGTATTAGCTAGTGCTTAATTCATCATTTATATGGAATTATTCCTTCTTAGTAAGTCAGTTAAATACAAACATATTAATATGATTATTATTATGATCATTATGATCAGTTTTATAGTAGCAGTGATAGATGTACATAGTTACACCATGTACAGCAGTGATGGCTGTACTTGTACTGATCATATCTAGTAATCTACTACTTATTATATGAGTATTATAGATTTAACCTCACACAAAACTGCTGTCCTGTTTGTATTTTTACAGTCACACTACGGAGAACAGTGCTTTCTTCTTATTGCCTTTGAAATAGATGCTTCCAAGACATTGACCAGGACTGTGACCCTCTCCAAAGTGACTGGTGCGTCAAAATGGCGATAAAATGGTGATAAGATGGCATCAGTCTCCAATTAAAAAAATATCTAATTAAAAAAATATTTAAAAAATTAATTAAAAAAATATCTATTGCAGTTTACATACACAGATATTCACATTAAAAGGAAAGTCACATTAACTAATTACATTCAGAATCCAGCCAGAATCTCATAGATTTAAAACTGAAATTCAGAAATTCTGCAAAATCACACATTTTATACAAGAATATGACCAGAATACAACCATTTGGCGAACAGCTGAGTGGAGTTCCCTATTGAGGGGTCCTCAGAAAAATGTACCACACATTATTTGCTCTAATTGGCGCAAATGGTCTCAGATTGTTGGCAGTTTGTCTGCATTTAGAAATTAGACAGCAATCATTTGCAAACCGTTGCCAATCTGTTTGAGAGCGATTGCAGTCTCCCTGAGTGGGTTTCCGATCGTTTGAAAGCAGGTCGGATGGGTCACTGCACCGGTTGCCTGGTGAGAGGCAATCTATGCAGTGACCTTGTGATTGCAAGAACTAATTGCAAGTGTTTGCCGAATCCAGAAAAAATTGTTTGCCACCATTTTTTCCCACTTTTTTTTTATTTTTTTTATTTTGTTTTCCTGGTTGCAAGGAGGCTCCTGTTCTGAGTCTTAAGATGGTTACACTTGGGGTACAGGTAGGCATCACTGGCTGGGATCTTTTTTTTCTTATCTCAGTGGATTCTAAAAACATGAAAAACTAATAACACTGATGTTTTTTATGTTGTTCAAACATCAGCTAAAAGAAAATAATGAGTGCTGGGTGTTCTGATCGCGCTTTCCAGAACAGTAAGCTTAAGATGTTGGACTCTCCTAACAAGTGTATTTTCTCCATCTGTTACATACACAATAGCAGTATCCTTTGCTCCCTCAAACTAATAGTTGAGTTTAATTCTTAATTGTACTTTGCATTCCCAAGACCTATTTTTCCTGATCTTTGTTGACATGTGAAAGTTGATACCTCAACCCTAACCATCTGAGCATCAAACACACTAAGGGGAATGTTAATCATCATTTTTCCTTTCTCTAATAAACTCAGTCAGGATTTGGAATTAGGATTTGGTTACACTTTATAATACAGCCCACAGCTAATTATAGGGCAATTAAACCCTTAGTTTAACACCCGGAAAGTTTATGTTATTTGTTTCTGAGACGTGAAAACATCAGCATCTAAAAAAAAGGATTACTTTCTTTTGGCCAGTGACACTTTTGTTTGTTGTTTTTATTCTGGCATTAGATTTCAGCATATTAATTTCCAACAACTCATCGTCCGGCAACTGTTAGAACACATCATTTATCCTTTATCTGAGCATGTATCACAAATACAGTTGGAAAAAGTAAGCAGATAACACATATAGCAGCTTTTGTACAGAGTAAAATGTCACGATGCTTTGCCGTTGTGGGCCATTAACTATAGAATTAAGAGAAAACTTGTATGAAACTTTATCAACCAAACCCAGCGCCCACTCAGTGCTTATTTATGACAGTTTAGAGCTGTTGGGTGTAGTAGCTTCTCTCTGTCATGCTCTGACATATCATCTACAAGAAAAAGCTAAAGCACCACTTCCCTATGTGTAGCTCTATGTACTTTAATTTTATACAAAGCCCTTCCAGTTTGTCAGGGCGAGATGGTTGAGGCACACTTTGCTGTGTTATTAAAATATGCCTGTATTAAACAGCTGTCACTCTGAAGAGATAATATGACAAAAACTCAATATTAGTATTTCAATCAGGAGAATCTCACTTTGTGTTAGTTACAGCCATTCTCTGTCTGCTTTTTGACCAGTAGCCGCCCTATAGAGCACTGATTTTACAAGTCCATGTTTAGTTGGGAGTCGAGGCAGGTACAAAATATGATGATAAGACTGTCCTGATGATCATTTGACATAGCAGTGTTGTTCCAGAGGCAATGCAGAAGTTAGAAAACATGCATCAATTAAAAATATTTACAAAAACAGCTTTTACAAGATAATTAAAGATCTGTAATCTTTCAGCTGATATGAGGACGCAAAAACTGGATGATTTTTATAAAAGCTAGTTTAGTGACTTCATTTGATTCAAACGCATCAAATAGTTAATGGTTAACTTTTCAAATACAAAAGCTTTCCCTCTTTTTGACATTTCTTATCATACTAGTCATGTCACTGAATAGATTTTTGGCAATATTCACCCAAAATACGATACGAAGGAACGGAAGTCATTAAAAATCTGAGTAAAGACCAGCGGCTCTGAATAGACCACAAGCTATTTTTATCTATTAGGGGTTGGCCAGGCATATAAATGGGTTTCTGGAGATCACTGTTCTGTTTAGGGGTGACCAAGTCTCCATGTGCCCCAACAAAGTGCCCCAGAATGAGATGACTTTGGCCACTAGTGTTTCTGCCCCTCATTAATGAACTGTGGAAACAAAAGGCTGAAAGCAGAGGCCTCAGAACCCACATAAATACAGCCAAGCGGGACTTATGTTCAAAATGTAAAACTCCCAAACAAATGAGACTGGAAAACTCTCCGGAGCGTCCTCTAAACTTTGCTGCTGTCATCAATCAAGAATATTACCATGCGGGTCCATACAGGACTTGGACAAAGTGCTTCTTTAAGCATTTCTCCGGGAGGCACAAAACTGTATTTATGGTCACCACGGGCAGGTATAAAGGGAGATTGGCAAACATGAAAATCAAGCTCTCTCCTGGGTGCCATCTAGTCAGGCTCAGCTGTGCTAAATCATAGATAGAAAGAACAACAGTCTGGTGCCACAACAGTCCAGTCTGACAAAGCACCGCCTTGGGCCTGCATTTTACATTCTCTTCAAAGCCCGTTATTGCAGTCAGTGTTTTTCCTTCATACCTGTTTTTAGCTCTGTAATAAACTTCATCTGTCTTATTGTGCACATCAATGACACGCTCCAGTTTAAACTCAGTTTATTGCATATTACAAAATGCTAAGATTTAAGGCTGCAGAAGATTTCTGTTTCTGCATTTAGCTGATGTAGGATTGATTTCTTTTATGAATATATGAATCACCGGGGTCATAACTGCTCTGGACTCTTTCATTAAATTGAACAATGCCTCCTGCTTAAACACAAGGGTTTCAAAGAGCCCTCCGCCAAGAGAATAAACTGTGTCTCTATGTGCTTTGAAAACGGCAACATGTAAAATATAGCTTCATTTATCCCTTGAATGCAGGACATTGATCCTCTGCAGAGAGAGTGGGTGACAACGTATTCTTGGAGCCTTTTAATAATTCAGACATATGTGGAGGGATAGTAAATATACCTATAATTGGAGAAGCAAAGTCTTAGAGCGGTAGAACATTATAAATGTAATGATGCACCTGTGTATTCATATAAATGCCAGCGTACCTTAATGCTTCCCAAAACCCTTCTAATTGGGAGGCTTATAACAGATCAGATCACTGCAAGTCGCCCTCGCTTAATAATATTCCTCACACACGCGGGCAGTATTGACTTTTCAAATAAAAAGACATTAATGTAGATAACAGCCATTTTGAATCCTCATTAGTCACCGGTAATCTAGAAACATGGGCGATGTATTAAGAGTGGTGTTCGCAGCTAGTCATTAAAGGAGAAATAAAAGACAAAATAAATCCAATCTTGGAACGCCTGCGATTAATCATGTTGGCCACTGCTGGCTGGCTGCTTAACAGTTTTTATTGAGTCATTTATGCTGGTTTCCCTGATAATCCATTTATTCTGAATAATGCCTCTCTTCATGCTCAAAGTGCTGCGGTCAGGTGATACCGCTATAAACTGTTTCTAAGTCCCTTCCCCCCCCTCAGACGAACACATATCGAACTAAATCATGTTGTTAGTGACAGAAGAAAAGCAACAATCACACAATATTCAGGGAAGCTTATAATGAAAGTGTTAATTAAGTATATTTTCAATTATTCCTCAAGGGGATCACAGACTGAGATTTATCATGAATAATTTGCTGCAGAGTGTCTAATTAAAACATTTTAGTGTCATTTTCACAGCAGAGGGTAGAGTGTTACTGAAAAATAGGAGCAACATATATTAAAAAAATAGAAAAGAAAAGAGAAAAAAAAGGTGCTCTGGTGTCTCTGAAACAGCTTAAAGGGATATGAATGACATCATGTGATGTGGGACAATGGAGCGGTCAGCAATGATTAAGAAGTTCCAGTGAATAACACAGAGAGAGGATTGCTGTGGAACGTAATCTCTCTCTCCAGGCTCCTGCTCCGTCAAGGCTCCTGCTTCGTCAATCCACCAGCTGCACCTCTGGAAGTTGATAAGATATCTAAGATTTAAACAGGAAGGCCAAGACCCAGAGTCAGCCTGGCCTCACTTGACCCCATAGTATGCATTAGCTGGTGCTGACCCCGTTTTTCAGTGGTGTCTTTCAAGTATTATTACTTAATGTTGGTAGCAAAAGTTAGGGTACTTTGTTTTCCATAGCAGACAGAATCTGTGGGTTGCACTGCAATTTCGTGTGGTACACAATGACAGTGATGGTTGCAACTCAGGGTGCTGGCTCATAGTTAGGGCTGTATTAGGTGAACCTGAACCCTCCCTTCGTTATGCAGCTATAGGCTGCTGGAGGTCTTCCCATGATGTAATACTTCTCTACTTCCCTCTTTTGATTCCCTACTTTCTTTTCTCTTTGCTCTCACCTCTCAACCAGCCACAACAGGTAGCAGTTCCTCCCTGAGCCTTGAGGTCTTTTCCTGTTAAAAGGGAGTTCTTCCTTCCCACTGTTGCCAAGTAATTGCACATACAAGTTCATCTGATTGTCAGGGTTTTCCTCTATAATATTCCTTAGGCCTTTATCTTACAATATAAAGCACCTTGAGGTGACTGTTGTTGTGAATTCAGTTGATCAGGGTCCAGATTATGCGTACTGTAATCAGAATTTGAATTGGCACGCAGACAGGAGCAGTGACCTGCTCTGTTTTTGCTTTATATACTGTATTTCCATGTATGCTTGCTTATGTTTTAATAAATAACTGCAGCATTTTCCCATTTTCCTAGCAAAATATAAAGAAATGAGAGGGTGACTGTAGACTTTTGCACAGTAGAAATGGAGATATTAAGTGTTGTAATATACATTAGTATAATTTCTTGGTCCGTGACTTTACCACATTTTACTGAGGTTGCTTTCCTGAAAACACTGCAGCTGTTTCTTTGCAGGCCAAACATGAGCGTCTGTTTCCGTTCACCATTAGTGGATATGGGGTTGTATATTTAGAAACGAAGATTTTGAGTGTTCTCAGCAGTGTCTCTGGAGACTTTCTCACAAGGTCTTTACTGAAAGCCCGAAGCCTATCAAGTATCTGACACAGCACCAGTCGTAGCACCTGACGACATGGTTCTGCAGGGACTTACTGCTGTCACAATAAATCAGCAACAGACAGGATACAGTATAATCATGCCAGTGTCCCGTTTCACTCAACCTCTGTTGAACACTTTAGCAAACTCTATGCTGCATGCTGCACCCAGCATAGGCTGCCATACCCACAATGCTTGATGGTTGACTTGAGAGGAATAATCCATGGGAGATAACACACAAAGGGCTGCTGATGGTTTACGTTGCAAGTCTTTTATTGTACACAATGATGTACTGTGTTGCCAGTAGCTCCCTTAATTCTTAAACCTTCCATGCTTTGACAGTAGATGGAATAAATGGCATGCCTTTGAGGGAAAATAAGCCTTGAAGGTCTGTTTTATATCTTAACATGTAGCTCATACCTCACGACCAAGGCGTGAGATGTGTGGCAATGTTTGAAAACAAAGTGCTCCAGTCTGTAACCGTAAGAAGCCTATACTTCAAAACCAAAGTAAATTGAGATGCCTGAACTATCAGAGCGCGGAGCTGCGCTGAGCTTATATCTGAGCTTAGTTTCCTTCATAAAGATGAATCATAGTGTCTAATTCTCACAAATTACCCAAACATTATGTAGTTCTCTCATTTCTCCCACTGTTTAATCTGTGTCTGGAGTATTCGCTGTCACTTCATGTTGCAAACACTCCTTTCACTCTGGCAGTTCATTGTCTTTTGATGGGCCATAAAAGGCTTGGTTTGATGGATGGTAACTCGGGGCGTCTCTCTTTGTTGTGGGATGTGACGACTGAGTGCATGCGAGATGTGAGGAGAAGATGCGGTGTGAATGGGAGATGTCATTGATGTCTCGCGCTGACACTGAGGCCCTAAGCACGAGCTTTGATCTCCATGGATGATTGCAAAGCAAACACAAATAAAAGATTCGGGCGTGTTACAGTTTCCAGTAAGAAAGTTTGACTGTTTTACGAATATTTTCCAAAAGACGTTCTCTGTAATTGGCAGCACGCATTTAGAAGTAGAAAGACCCAATCGGGCCTCTCTAACAAGTTGGAGTCTGACAAATTGGAAAAGGTGTTTCTAGGAAGGAAGTGCGTACTCTGGCTTCAACCTGTATGCAAAATGTGATTTGTCAAGAGGGAAGACGGCCTGTGTCATTGCCTTCTGATCCAGTCCAATAAATATTGCGTGCTCTATAGGCCCCGGGCTCCCTGCTGACCTCACAACATCTGCTCAGGCACTTACTACTTAATATATTAGCTGTGAGAACAGGGCAGGTGTTTTCAGCCAGAGAACATGAAAACCAGATTGTGCCTCTGGTTCATGCAGTTGAATTAAAATGAGTCACAAGCAGCTTTTCTCATAAAGTAAAAAACACAAATAATGTTATAACGTGAAGGGCAGGTGGGAGTATTTCATAGCTCTGCTTTAGGGTGGCAAGAAAACAAACAAACAAACAGAAAAAACAACAATAAAGAAACTACAACAACTGTAAAGTTAAGATTCCCTGATTAAATGTATAGAAATTCATCTTAGTATCCATCCGTTTCTGTACTTTGTAGTGTTTCTTTGATGTTTACTTAACGCATGACGCATGAATGTGCGTCATGGCCTTTACATTAGACATCAACAAATGGAGCGCTTTAGAGGTCTAATGATGCTGGTACTTAAGCACATAAGCAAACATTTAACACCAAATATTTAGAGCTACGAGAGCTACCTCTCATAAATTAAGTATTTACTGGAAGAATCTCCAGAGTGCTGAGTTCGACCCAACAAAACACATCCAAAATAAATGGGGTTATGTGAAAGATGTTGGTTGCATTCTTGGTAATGAATTAAAGGGTAAAGCTTTGTCCCCTGAGGTAAAAATATGATCGTGATATAGACATTTCAGTGTTTTGTTATACAGTAAGAATGGTGTGTAATACTGGTTTGTTTGAACTAGTGTCCTACCGTCACTTATTAGCTCTGGGTACCTCTGGAAGAATTAAATTGCAGATACAAAAGACACTGATGAACGTTCTCCATACAGTGTCTGGGCTCTTCCTCAGAGATGGCATGAGAAGCTCGGAATAAGGCTGTCTCTGCTCCACATTTTAAGGAACCAATTGAGGTTTCTTTGAGGCTTCTGACAGGCTCTTCTAGGTGAAGTGCTCCAGACATGTTCTACCAGGAGGAGACCTGGAGGTGGAGCAGGACTCACTGGAGAGAACATCTTGTTGTCCTCCTGGAAGAGCTGAAAGAAGGAGATGGTTGGGGAAAAGGTGCAGGTGTGTCTGCTTCGACTGCTGTCTCTTCTTGGTGCCGAAGATGGATGGATGGATGGGTTAATGGATTGTCAGGCCTGTAATACAAAATTGAAGTTTCTGATGATGACACGTCAAACCCTCTTGGGGGTTAAGACTCTTAAGACTGTCTACAAAACTATGAGATCCTTGTCTTTCTAAACAGATATAGAATCAGCAAGAGATGAGATTTTTCATGCTTGTTTTCCAGTCATGCTTGACCAAGCTTAGGTTCCATGTAAAATGCAGTCATTGGCAAAATGCAACCTCAAAACCACCGGCTATCCACTGATAATAACTGAGGTTTTCATGCTTTTAAAATGTATCTCTACATTCATAAACATAGACAAAAAAGGAAGTCTTGACCCAGAAGACCTGAAATGACTTCCCAGATTAAAGGTAACCTAAACGACGTAGCCTCACTAATATCTCAGAAAGCTATGAAGCAAGTGGGCGTATGCAGTGAGATAGTTTGGTTCCATTTGTATCAGATTACCAAAATCAATTTACCGTTTAGCTCAAATCAAACATAAGCTGAATGCTAGCATTGGCACTGATTGAGTTAATAAGTGGAAGCTTTTATCTGCTGGTGATTTTTGAATACACATTTTGGTTTCAAAACCAGCAATTTTTATTCATTTATTTTTAATGTATTAAATGATCTGTCCATTTTGGTAGTACTTTATAATATGGGCCCTGTATTTTAGCTGAAATTGCAATCTAATTATATTTACCTACAAATTCTTACTGGTAGATGCACTACAGCGAAATAGTGGGGTAACAATTCAGCTTTTTACAGGAAAGAACGAAATAATAATTATAAAGAAATTATTATATTGTGAGTAACTTTAGGTAGTGTGTAACTTCTGAGTATTTTAGCAGCAAAACAAACACAATTTGCCCATCTAACACTATCAAATGGGAAAACACTGTGTCTTCTTTATTGTAAGATACCTGAAGATGCACACTACTTAAAATTACTTACAGTATAATTATTTCTTCATTCTGTGAAAACTTGAATTACCCTCTTACTACAGTGTATCTACTGAGAAGCATTTGCAAGTAAATATAATTACATTTGAATTTCAGGTAAAATACATTGATAGTTGTTGGCCATATTATAAAGTCCTACCTCCATTTTTTTTCTTATTGTAACATATTATTTCTTATGAAAAAGCATTTCCTGTGGAGCCACAGCATCACACACATTATTCTTCTGCAGGACTTTCACTGTAGTCCAAACAGTCATAGATTCATAATAATGCACCATACCGTTGCACTTAACTTAACAACAGCATTATTTTTTATTCTGGACCAACCCTACAAACCTGATCCCACTGTCAGAAATACTCTGAAGTGAACGAAATGAAAACTTTGACTAAAAATAGTCTCTACTAAGGCTTTATGCACTCGTCTTTGAATAAAATTTGCTACAAACCACGCCGACCTGCTGGTTTTACGAAATAATTTAGCCTTTTAAAAATAAAAGTATATTTTCCTGTCCTGTTGTTAAATATTTACATCTTCAGTGGGAACCTTTCTCCTCGGTGGTGAGTGCCTGGGAATGAGACAGAGCGAGTCATTGTTAGTGTTGGTCTTTTCTCTGGGATTTGTAGACAATAACAAAAATATAGAATATCGCCAGCTTTATCCTTTAATTTCTTTTGATGAAAGACTTTAAGTCAGTGCTTCAACCCATCAAACTTGCTAAGAAAACAAAACTGATTTCAGTAAAATTTGAAGTAAGGTTTGGCCATGGGTCAAGTGACAAGTAATTACGGTTACACCACTGCTGCATATCCACGGTTTAAAAAAAAAAGAAGTTTTTATAGCATCGCAAAATAATTTTCTTTTTAATGCTTGCACCTATTCATCTACTTCACCCTGATTTCTCCTCTCGCATGTGCCAGATTTGTTCTTTTCTTTTATTTAAATATCTCATTATTGTCTTTTTACTGCTATTATGCCCAAACAGATTGTGGCGCAATAAAAAACATTTTTTTCTCGTGAGGATAACTTTTTGGAGCTTTGAGCGAGCCTAAGATAGGGATTTATAATTCAAATCACTCAGACTGACTGTGGAGTCTGCACTTGTGTTCACCTGTGTGGGTGTAACACAGACTGAAACCACATTTCAATTCTCCTGTCAGCTGAAAATGAGTAATGTGATGCAGATCACAGCCTCAGGGTAAAGCCATATCTAAAGCTGTACTTGAAGGATATCAAAAACCCAGGATACCTCAAATTGACCCCTGTCATTTCCTTCAACAATGTATACACTTTTTTTTTTAGACTCTTGTGTCTTTTTCTCTCATACAAGCTCAGCTTTATGTTATACACAGCAATCCTTACCCATCTGGTTTTCATTTCCTGTGAGGTTCAAGATGGTAGGAGATTTTAAAAAAGGAGCCTCGTTTGAACCGGCAGCTAATGTAGTCAGGATGGAATCTGTCACTCAGTCTATTGCATGTTGATGACTAAGGGCAGTTTCAGCTGTAAGCAGTCCATGATTTATGGACACCAAGTGAACTCTTGTAAGCACAAGCCAGCTCGGAGTTCACAGCAGCAACTGGGCCCTTTTTTGGCTGTGGCTGGCCTGCATTTTCTTTCCATTCATGCCAAAGTATTTCGCACGGCAATTAGCTCCGTCCTCATTTGGGTCTGCAGTCCCACAGGGTTAGCAGAGCCATTTATCATCCTCGGGGCTTGGAGCTGTGCAGCTCAGTCTCAGGTAGTTTTTGTAAACAGCCACTGGCCCGGTTCTTTCCATTTCGCCAAATGAAAAGGAGATACAGTAGATTTGAGGCGCTGCCATCAATTCCTCTGTCAGACGCTTTGCTTTAACTCTACAGGTGTGAAGGCAAAAGGGAAATGTCATGTCACATGGCTCATTTGTCATATGGCAACTACACAGTTAGAGTGAATAGAGTGATGACAACATGGCCCCCTCGCTATTTTCAAAGGGTCAACTGCTTTGGATTCAGAGCGAAGACTGGAGTCTTAACACTGAGCTCTGTTGTAAAAAATGCTAATGGGGAGTGTGTGCAGAAGAAAAATGGGCTGAACCTCATCTTTTTTCAGAGAACATTAATGATATTAAGTCTTTTAGTGAGCAGAATTTATAGAGCTTCTTAAAAGCAGGCTTGACATTTAGCACATGTTTACACTAATACAGATGTAGGATATGTAACCTCGTTAGGCACACATTAAAGAACTGCTCATGTTAGAGATCTTATGGCTCGAGTTATATTGAAATAGAAGCGTTGGCTCCGCTACAACTATTTGTATAGCTTCCAAATGCCTGCGGGGTGTCATTAAAACACATATTTGCGCAGGCAGGGCCGTAAACATGTGCTGGATACATTTCTGTGGTCTTAGCCGAAACATCTTCAGAGGCAGCCAGCAAAAGTAATTGAACTACAGTATGTGCATTTTTCTATTTTCACATCCATCTTTGGAGAGTCATTAGTTTGCAAAGAGCCCGCCAACTGATTCTGAATCCATCATGTGCTGAACCGATATATTGCGGTCTCTGTCACTGCTACGTCTTTATCAATCAGAATTAAGAAATTAGATTAAGCCCTTTGGTTTTCTCTTCTTTAAGTGGAGTCACACTGCAGTGCGGGGCCCAGGGGTTACGGGCGGTATCAGAGGGGACTAATTGTCAAGGTTATGACTCAGTGAATGATTGATGTGGGGCCAGGCTGTTTTTGTCAGCCTGTCAGGTGGCTGGAATGTTTAATGTTCTCATTATTGGTTGCTCTGTTGTGTATATTTCTCTGTCAGCGCCGCTGAGCCATCTGAACTGCCAGAGCACTTCAAAGGCCTGCAGGTCATTTGTCTTCCTCCTGACGCCCTGAATGTTCAGCCTCAGCTGAGTGCTGGTGATTTGTTATGACTTGAGAGCCAGCTGACAGACAGGTCTCCTATAAAAAAAAACATTCACCCATTTCCTTTTTGTCGTGCAGGGAAAGCATCGCCGCTCCTGTAATGGGGGAGACGACTGCCACGGGAGGCTGGCACCTGACAGTTGTGTCATCTCACTAATTTGCAGACAGGGTGACACGAAGTATTTTGTCTTCTTTCTTACCTCAGTGTGGATTTTAGTTCTGGTGTCACAGACTCTTACAGGTCACCATCTGTTGTGGAACGCCACAGGGAACGCGGCTGAGGAGAGATCACTATATTAAGGCACAATTTCATATTCATCGTTAGCCCAGGTCCCCATTATATGCCATGTGATGGCACTGAGCAGAGAGCATCATGGGAGGGATGCTGATGGCTGCAAAGTCAGTCATGCAGGGAAAGTGAGAATTGAGATGTTAAAGACAGGAGGAGGGAAAACAGTATCCAAAATCACAATTCTTTTCCCAGGCCTTTTACAAGATTGATTGTTTTCTGCTGATCTAATTTTGGATCATACGAAAACAACCCATTTGTCTTAAAGAAAAATGATGTGCCACACGGTGCAGATGGAAATTTTGTTGAAAGCCGAAAAAAGATTAAAGAGAAACTCTGCTCCTCAGCCCTAATTACGAGCTGTAGATTACTCTGTCGATTTAACCAGATGGCAGACTCGATTCTGCAGGCCTGCCTGTATATTAATGAACAACAGTCTGTTATATTTGACTTAGGTAAGTGAAATGTCCATCACCTGTAATGGTCTGCCAGCTGGCATTATGCATTTTGGACCACTTTGGGTCCACGTGGCATTTTTCATTTGCGGCGTTATCGAGCAAACATTTTTGGTCCCTATTTTCCATCATTGTCACTGTTCTTGTAATATGTAATATATATATATTTTTTTTCCCACCAGGAAGAAAAGTCTCCGTGTTGTGTCCGCTGCTAATTTCCTCTCATAGGTCAAGGCAATAATTCTGGCACTAAAACTGTCATGCCGGGCAAGGCGCACAAGTTCAATAGTAACTTGATTAAGTTAGCCTGTCGACATGACTGCAAACACTGCAATACAGTATGTTAACAAACCTAATAATGTGGAAGGGGGGAGATGGAGTGGAAGGCATGGCTGCACAATTTTTGGCCAGCCACGTGTCTGATACGAGCTGCTGACCTTAAGGAACAGCTTCAGTTTATTGCTAATGCACAACCCAATGCTTCTTTTGTTGTCTTCCTCTGTTGGGTCGCCAAATAAAAAAATTTAAAAAAAGTTTGATGCCAGATCTTCCCGATCAATGCATTTAGGAAAGAAAAAGAAGAAGAAACTGATTGTTTTTGTCTCAGAACGTCACTTTGAAGAGAAGGCCGAAAACCTAAAGAGACAACGAACACATGTTTGCCAGGCCGAGCACCCAGAAACTCCCTCCGTGAATACGCCAAGCCTAATTTTAAACCAACAGCAGGGGAACTTTGGCTGCGTTTCCCAACCAAAGAGCACGAACAGCGAGGAAGCACAATGCCAGTGTGTCATACATTTAAACATGGTTAAATTAAAGGCTGTTTACTGTGCGCAGAGGCCATTCATCTTACTCAATGTTAGTCTGGTTCTTGCAAATTTGTCAGTAAGAGCTTCCACATGCCAAGACGAAAGAGGAGGGGAAAAGTTGGGGTTATCAGAGGCGGGTTTTTATAGCGTGTCTCTTCAGTCAGCCTGCAGTTAATTAGCCACCTCCACACAATAAGGCCATAAGTGATTAATCACCCGGACCCCGGCAGAAGTCGACTCACTGTGAGCAAGACGTTTGGAGACAAAAAGTTTGCCGTCTATGACAGACTTCAAAATGGCCCCTGTCAGTGGTGTGTAAATTATAGAGCATGTTGAGTGCTGAAAGACAAGAGCCCACTGTTTAACTCACTGTTGCTCTTTCCTTTGCTTTGTGTGTTGACAGACTCTTCAAGGGAAAATTCCCCTTTTCTCCCTTTCCCGTTGGCTGGCTTCTAGCTCAAAAAGGCATGCTTTTTTTTTTGTCTGTGTGTGTGTGTGTGTGTGTGTGTGTTGGTGAGTATAGAACACACACATGCCAAGCCTTCCACATTAAGATAATCTCAGCGTACCAACTCATTTCCTTTATTTTATGATGTCGCTCGAGGGTTAAATATTAGAAGACAAGCTCCAAAGGTCAAAGGCTCACCAAGACTCAGCTTTAACTTTGTGCTTCTACCGTTTACTTTGCTTGTCAAAGGCAGGAAATGATGGAGTGATGATAAATATGGGGCTTGTTTGGAGAGGCAAAAGCCTTTCTCCTGCAAAAATAAACCACCATGTTTCTCTGAAAGATGGAAGACACACTCCTCAGCTGGTTGAACACGCAAAAGGTCATTGGTTTTTCCTTTCGTGCCTGTAAACAGAGTCCTGCTTGCTTTTCCAGAGCACCGAGGAAAGGTTTATTCAAAGTAGTAAATGTTTATGTAGCGATGGGGAAATCCCTTGATTGGATCATTAATATTGCTGACAAAAGGGTGTTAAATTCATTATATGACTGCAACACGTGTTTGAGGGCTGGTTGATTTATTTATCTGCGTGTGCTGATTTGGAAAAAATACATTTTCATACATGACTGTGGGCGTTTTGTGAGGGAACGTCAGCTCGGCATAGCAGCGATGGTGTCCACTGCCTTCAACCAGAACTTGCCACGGAAAGTGCAACACATGGCGCGCAGCTGTGCTGAGGTGACCATTTTTTCAACGTCGGCATGTGTATCTCACAGGGTGTACTGTGCCGGCCTGTTCCTCCTTAGTGTATCTCACAGGGTGTACTGTGCCGGCCTGTTCCTCCTTAGTGTATCTCACAGGGTGTACTGTGCCGGCCTGTTCCTCCTTAGGTGATGGCCGTGACTCTTGATTGTGGTGTGGTTCAAAGCAGAACAGGTGGGGCCATCCCCGTGATTCAGCATGGAGTCACTAAGCCAGAGTTTCATCTCCTGGCTACATTTTTCTTTGAGACATGTGGAAAAGACATCATCTGTCACATGGAAACAGATGGGTAGACTTCATCATGGTGGGATAGAAAGTTATGTGAAAAAAAAAAAAAGTACATCCAATGGAAATTTTCAGCACAACCACAAAATTAGTTGATTCCATCATTTAGTTCATATAATAGTTGGACTGGTACTTATATAGTGATTTTCAAGCTGTATTCACACAAATACTCACACTTCAATGGATGCATCAGGCACAGCTTAGGGTTCGCTGTCTTGCCTGAGGATAATTAAAAATGCAGACTGATGGAGCCAGGGATTGAAACATCAACATGCCAATTGGGTGATGACCCACTTTACCTCCAGAGCCACAGCCTCCTCATTTTGCAACTAGGAATTTTTAAAATTTTGGACCGAATATATCTAAATAGAGATAATATTCATCTTTGAAAAAAGAAGCTACATCTTGGCATCAGAAGTAATCATTTTGCCATTTAACAGAAATAACTACTTGTAGAAATTTTGCATATTTGTCTTCCAGTCTTTGGCATCTGTCGGGTAAATTTTTTGCTCACCCTTCCTTGCAAAATGGCAAGATTCCTAGTTGCAAAATGTTTTTTTTCTTGCATGTTTTTCCTCTTGTTCTTTGGGGATTTGTCAAGAATCATTACCCTGCTAAAAAGTCAGTTTTCAATTCAACTTCAGCTTCAGGACTGATTGGCCCCACATGATCTTAAACGCTTGTTTTAGTTGAATCAGTGACTGCAAGCTGCCTGTACCCCAAGGCAGTGAAACAACCCCGAATCGTGGTATGAGGTTCTTCTCCTGAGAGGCTGTCTTCGATCTGTGCCAAATGTCTTTACTGTTACTGCAGCCAGAGAACTCCATCTTTAATGCATTTGTCTGGAGCACACTATTCCAAAAAGCCTGATCTTTGCCTAATTGTTCACTGTCAAATTGTAGTCTTACTCTAAAGTTCCTTGTTCTCCTGGTGCGCCTTCCATGCAGGTCAGATTTGTGCTTTCTCTTTCTGATCCCAGACACCAACAGCTGTGAGAGATACCTGCAGACTCAGCAGATTAGGAAGTTCTTGGAGGCTTTTTTTTTTTTTTTTTGCAAAGAGTCTGTTTTTGGGATGAATTTGTCTTTGGCAATTCAGTGATTTATTGCAAATAATTTGAAGACCCTTTTAAATCCATTCCAAGACTTAGACTTCTGAAACAACCTCTTTAGACTTTGGCATGATGACACCGCACACTTCAATAGCAAGGAGAACACCACATGTCTGAGGTTTAAATAAGGCAGGTTCTGCCTGTCACTCCCAAAAGACATTATTGCCATTGGCATAAACCTGGAACCCCTGATTGTAATTTTATGGATTTTGAAGGTTTGTTGAATGCAGAAGTGTACTTCTCCATGTGACTGACATGCTTTTAAAAAAATGTATTTAAATATGGAAGATTAGCTATTTGTTTCATACCTTTTATTAATAAGCACTCTTTCAAATAGGATCAAATGTTTGCTTCTTCATATATGCTGAAAAAGGAAAATATCAGTTTTGATCGGGCTTACTTAATTTGCGAATATGTGAAGCCCACTAACACGGTTAATGTAATAAACACTAATATAGCCTGCCAATAATCTGTGTCCAGAGAAAATGTAGGATAAGAAATTCAAAATGTTTACAGAAACAATGATTCAGTTGAACCTGCATGAGACCACAAAGGCTGGAGATTGTACTACAATGCTCATAATGCAGATAGCTTATAAGGAATCGATACTTTAGATATTAGCTTCTTTCTTCCTCTTAAAACAGAAAGGAAACATTGTGGAATCTACAGTATTGTTGGTGAATTAGCACTGCAAACATTCACACACCTACAGGGTTTTGCTGTTTAGGTTGACAACATATTAATGTGTGTTTTCTTTTCTTTTCTTTTTTGTCCTTTAATTTGAATTCAAAACTAAAGACGGCAAATTACAGTATCATTTCTGCAACAAAATGCTGTTCACTTCATTAGGTTCGGGATTATTTGAAAGTCCATGCATTTGCACAGTTCAGGGTGGCAGGACAGGGGCTGGATCCTGTTCCAGCTATCGCTGGATGAAAGGTGTGGTGCACCCTGGACAGGTTACAAGCATAGAGAGACAACCATTCACACCTACATCCAATTTAGAATCATCAATTAAGCTGATAAACATGTCTTAACAACGCAAAGCAAATAAGCACATTCACATTTAATCTAGTCACACGCACAGACTTTTAGGCCCATCCTTAAATTTAAACTAGCTCATTAACCAAGGCTAATAAAATTAAACTGAAACTGAATCATTTATTAGCGGGTTTATCTGCTTGTGAAGATGTGTGAATTTCTTCGGCAGAGTCAAACATCAATCAGCCTTTGAGCAATAAGTTCAAAGATCGTAACCCAATTTGTTCACATCATATTAATGTGCTGTTTGTAAATGAAAAAAGATGCATCATGTATGATCTATGCCGGCTCCGTGGCTGACTGGTCGCAGTGCTGAAATATAGGTTAGCAGCTTTATTACCATCTATCACTGAGCTATGTTTAGGCCTCATCTACATGAAGGATGGGTGGATTTGATGAATATGACATCTGACCATTAATGATGGTGATTTTATTGCTGGAGAACAGCCTGATTTACTGAGGATGGATAATGACACTGCTGGCTTGATTTAGTTGATTTGTTTTAAGGGGGCTGATTAAATAGTTAGGCCTCACTTTATTTCATGCTCTCTGCTTCATGGCTTCATTACAGCAATCACAAAAGCTGTGGAAACGTCCCACATCTGGTGTCATCGTAAATCTTTGTTTAGCGAGCGCCTCGCTGGTATCAGTAGCTCATTTGTCTTCGTTAATGAAGCAATAATCCATGACTGCGTGATTGAGAAGATTCAGCATGTTTTGATGAGCAGAAAAGATTTTGTATTTGAGCACACATTTACACACAACCACCACAACCCCC
>VUQG01010131.1:95335-128720 GCA_015106755.1 Etia nguti | reverse complement strand
AGAGATCAAGACACCTTTGTAAGCACCCGAAACCTGGTTCAGTATTCTCGCTTATACCTTTATTACATGCATTTAAACATATGAATTTACAGAATCTTGGATACAACAAATGCCATCTTGATGTGCAGCCCATAGCGGCACCTACTATATTTATGTCTTTGCATTTTAAATGGAAGTGAGAGTGAGTGTCTTCAGGCGATCAGAATGAGCTATTACCACGATGATTGAAAAGTGAGGGAGCAAGCAAGCCTGACAAATGAAATCAAACTTCATAAGACCTGCCAGTTGTGTCAGTTGTTATCCATATCTCAAGCGCACTATGGTACTGCAACGCAGCGCACTGCCTTCTCATCTGTCGGCTCAAATTCATCACATTCTCGACTGTTTCTTTTAAGTCACAAGTGTCAGTGTGAAGAGGAGTCTTAATTGACAACTGAGTGGCACAGACGCGGACCGCAGCCTTTATTTTGGTGCCAAGAAGGGTTGTGTTGTTTTGATGAGCTATTATTGGCAGAAGCCAGTAGCAGATAGCAGTCGGCCTGGAAATGGGAAGTGACATCAGACAGAGAGGAGCTTGTCATTGTCTTCAGGCAAGTTCAATCTTGCTGGAAGTTGGGAACAGCCTGTTGAAATGTCACTCAGAACACTTTCTTATCTTTTGAGAGGGGAAATTTGGGTTGATCTGGTGAAATTATTTAGACATCTGGCATCGGGTTTTGGAATAGCTAAATAAGGTTGGCGTGGTTTCAAAAAGATGCTTTCTGGTAAATTAGATTTGTTATGTTGAACATCGAAAGCTATCGTGAGCCACCAGGCTTCATTTGAAGCTCATTTAAAAACATCAGTCCAAAATTTTGGCATTTTGTTTCTCCACATTGTATTTATTCTTGAAATTTTTCTGGAAGGTGACTAATCAGAGCTGTTTTTACCAGTTATGTACAACATTACACTTTCTCAAACGCAGCATAAACTGGAGACAGTTGCAGTGAGAGTTCGCACGTAGTTTGAGCATACTGGATTCACAGACAAATATCCGCTCTATTTCTATATGGACTCAATTGGACACTACACTGACTTTGTACAGTTGTGGTCAGAGGTTTACATACATTCATTATGAGCATGTCAGGGTAGTTTTGGGCTTTGAACAATTTCTTTGAACTACTCTTTTATGAGGTGGAATGATTGTACAACACATATCTTTAATGACTTTAAAGTTTCTACAGTGCCTTTTATCTTGACAAGGCCAGGGCCTATTAACTTCTCATTAGTGAACTTGATTGACTACACCTTTGCTGGGTAAAAAAAGATTTGTTTGACAGAACTCATTGGATTGAGCAATACTGAGAACAAGTCCAAGGAACTCAGTAAAGATCTAAAGAAACTTGTAGATTTACACGAGTTGGGAAGGTCTCTTGAAATCATTTCAAAACAACTGCAAATTAAAGATCATCATTTCAAACAGCTGCTCATCAGCATAAGTCCAAGTTATCCAGATGTGTCGCCACTTTTCCAGTGTGTGGAAGACCCAGATTGTCACCCTCAGATGAGAGGAATTTGGTAAGGATGTTCAGGAACAACCCATGAACCACCAAGACTCTAGCCTGCCATTAACTGTCCATGAGAAAGAAGTCCCTGCTCCAAAATCGACACCGTCAAGCTTTAGTGACACTTGCAGCTGCCCACATGAACAACCCAAAGACCTGGAGAAACCTTTTATGGTCAGATAAGACAAAAACCGAGCTATTTGGCCACAAAGACATAAGATATGTTTCAAGGAGTAAATGCGAGACTTCAAACCTAAGAACAGTGGAACAACTGTCAAAACCTGAAACTTGGACACAATTATGTATTCCAGCATGACATTAACACCTAGTACACATCAAAACTGGTATTGTAATAGATAAAGCAGTCTAACTTTAAACTTCTGCAATAGCCTTCCCAACAATAGGGAAAGCAGATATAGTTAAAGTAAATGGAAAACAAAACACAAACCTTAAGTGTTACCCAACCATCCCCAGAGTTTCGATTATTTCTGCCGAGGTTTAGGAGGTATAGTCAGTGACGTCCCGTAGAAGTGCGTTAGTCATAGTTTAAACACAGGAAAATTTAAATGGGAAGAAACTGGATGTTTTATCAGTAGAAGGCAGTTTCAAAGAATTCTTTTCATGGTGATATATCTGGCTGACACCGAATAACAAAAGCAAGCTTTAGAAAGATAAAGACTGAAGATCACTACAACGAGATGTTGCTGTTATATAGTCCTATGTCATTTTTAGTCATGGCTGTATGGAGATGATAATGCCAGTTTGTTTGTGGTCTGTAGATCTAGTCCCAGACTGAAATATTTCAACAATATTGGATAGATTACCATGAATCTGGTAAAGCTATCCATATTCCCTAGAGGGGGAGTTCTACTACTGCTGATGCTGCTATTAACAGTAGACATGAAGTTCCACTCCCACCCATTAAACAAGACTAAAGGAAAAATGTTAAAGAAATATTTCTTAAAACATGAGCCAATAAAATCAGTTACATACCACTGCAGGTAAACATGTTGTTGTTTACAATTTGAGTACGACATCGCGCTCATTATAAAAACGAATGTAAACTGTTGTTCTTGGTTCCATAACCGGCACTCTGAGCACATATGGCATTTATAACCAACTCACAGTAAATCAATGAGGCATCTGTAGCATAGAGGCTCAATAGAAGCACTTCATAATCACAATGTTCTCCTCTAATATTCACTCAGCTGGAGTACAGTGTAAATAAATAGCTCTCAGCGCAGTGCATCTTGCTGTACATTGATCATGAGCACGAGACCCCAGGCAACAATGCACAAAAGAAAAATGGCTTCCTTATTTTCACTCATCCGAGGCTCTGTGTAGCCCTTAATAGACAGAATCAGAATGTCTGCTGTGGTGTTGCAGGGTTTATGAGACCATTACCGCTTTTTATTGTGTATCCCAGGACTAATGGCTTTCTATAGTTCCTCTGATTTACGGCCTGTCAGCTTTGTGGCTGTCCATTAGAATGAGAGGTTGACATCAAGCCAGTGGTTGAAGTGCCCAGTGTTAAAAATAAGGAAGTCGCGTCTCACGCATTGACGCCAGGCTCCTAAAACCTCCATTCCAAAACACATTCATGGCTGCTGCTTTTCCAGCCTGCCTCTCGTATGCTTCCCTTCTCCTTTATAGATGCTTTTATTAAGCTATTACATAGCATGAATGACACATGTTGTTAGTAGGTAGGAAAATAACATTATGTCAAATCTGTTAAAATGCATTAATATTTAATGAGTGAAGTCAGCTGTGTTAAACTGAGTTTTTATGGATGCTGTATCATAATGCATAAACTTCCCTAGCACTTAAACACATCATTAAATGTTAGCTTGCCATTAGGATTTTATGTTCAGCTTTGGTTTTGTAATGTGTTTAGGTATCCTTTTAGTAAAGTACTGCGCGACTCGCTCGCAGTTTCATTGATTGCTGGCGCTGAGGTAAGCATTATCTGTGACAATGCTAGAACAAACTTCTATGAGTGTTTGGGTTTATTTCAAACTGGGTTATGTTTTTGTAGTTTTCTCCAAGATATCAACCAGCAATAATGACAAAGCTTTACTACCTTACTGCTTCGAAGTTTGCGATAATTTCTAGATGACTTACGAAATTGCACTTGTTTGTTAAAATGATCAGAAATGTTATAAATGTTATAAGCAAGTCATGAATGAAGTTTATATATATAACAGTAAATATTTTTAGTGGAATCTATGTAGGTGTACAGATATTAATTTTTAGCAATCATTACTCCACGGCACATTGTGCCACCTATTGCAAATTTAGCATGTTAAAATGCTAAGAGGTCATTAGAAAAGAATAAAACGAGAACTTTTTCCAACTGGCTAAAAACATGAAAACAATTTAATGAAAAGGCGTGTGGTACTCCCTTTATGAAACAACACAAAGTGGCTCTGATTAGAATATAAAGACAAGAGGAAGACCCCGGTGGATAACTAACAAACGTTTGAGAAAGGGATTCTCACTGATCCTCAGCTGGCAGGTTCATTAAAAATAAGCACAAAACACAAGCCAACAGCAACAGTGAAGAGGTGACACCTGGATGCGGGCCTTTTTGATGGAAGTGCCAAGAGCAAGTATCCAGTTTTACATCACAATAAAGGAACCCAAAGAGATTATCCTATGTACTTAAATATCAACATTGTATTTTGTTGAAAGAAACAGACTGAAATGTCAGTATGGTTCCTGAGTAGCCTGCTAATGTTACTACAAGGTATAATGTTAGTTGGATTACATTAGCACAAGCATTTTTATACTGTAAGCCACTGAAAACATTTTAGCTTATGGTAAGTTGATTTCAGATCTAGGAATAAGGAACATGGTCAAATAGTTGGAGTCAATTTCCTCCTGCAGCAGAACAATGACCCAAAGCACAGCCAGACGAGAAATATTTAGAGAAGAAGCTGTTAGCTGTAATTCTGTCTATGATGGAGTGGTGATAGCAGTCATTGGAGCTCAATGCCTTCAATGAAATGTATGTTATCCAACTTGTGAGAGGAAGTTCGTGAGACATGGAGTGAACATTTATCAGTTAATGTCAACAAACGGTCAACTAGAATTCATGGCTGCGATTGATGGACAAAACTATTATTTTAAGTAAAAATCGTTATTCCTAAACTTGTATATATATGTACTACATTTCTATTTACTTTCAGCTCATTTATTGAATCGGTCAGTAAACAAAAGCAATCTGAGCAATCAGCTCAACACAACATTTTTGCTATTGGATGAAGTGAACTTGTCACAGTAGGAAGAAAGCAGGTGCAAGCCGTTACATTAATGATGGCTGCATTGTATTTAGCTGTTCCGGTCCTGTTATTAAACACACTTGCTGGCTTGGCTTACTGGAACGCACAACAAACCAAGCCATTAGTAATGTTATTAAATACACAATGGCATTAGCTACAGCTGTGCTACACCTGCTCTGACAAGTCAGAATGTATTCCATAGGAAAAAATAGCTTATTTGAACTGGATTAGCCTTTTGAATTCTCCTTAAATAACTTATCAGATTAGATTCTGATGTTGTGATAATGGATCACAACAAATTAAGGAACTCAAAACACAAAAATCAGAAACTGACCCGCTCCATGTTGCCGTTGCCTTCCAGGATGAGCACATGCAGACAAACAGGAAGGAATGTTTAATTTAAAGGGGATCGTAAATGGATCACCCTACATGAAAAGCCATCTCAGACTTTTATCTCTGTTGGCTCTTGACTGACCTTTCATACTGCTTTCTTTTTTTATTTACAGCTAGATTAGCTTTATAGCCGTCTGAATCGAAGGACAATGCTCTTATCTCACATAATCTGCCGTGAATCTAACATAAACCTCACTTTATTAGCTCATACACAAGGATCATCCATGTGGAATTAGAGTAGAAAGAAATTAAATGTAACAATTTAACATCCGTCAGATGTTCTGACAGGAAATCACTTTGTACAAAACACGCTTTGCAATTCTTCTACACTATGTGATACATGATTAACAAAATAACCACAGATATCTTGTCAGTATTTTGATGTTTTCCCCTGATTGTTAGTGCTGTGTGAGAGGCACAGTCAGGGAGTAAGGCAGGTGATCCCTGATGGGGGTGGAGCTGGTCTTGCTTCACACAAAATCAATTCTGGCCTTTGGTGTTGGCAAGCCGGCAGGGTAGGGGTGCGAGGAGGGGGAACACATGTCTGACACCTTCTGACTTTTTCATGAGGAACTGTTTGAAGTTTTAAACCCCCACAGAGGATTCTCGGGGCGATGAATATAGAGAGGGGTGCGGCTTAAAGCTCAGACATATTATCATCAATGAAGTCCGTTACGCAGTTTGATGAGGGAAGTCAAATAATTGAAGTTTAAAGGCCGGGAAAATTATACAAAATGTTAAATGCTTCACAGCTGATTTGTTTGCGCATCGCTATGGAGCTTCTTCAGGAGCAGGACTGGTTTCCCCTTATATGATGGACTTTATTTCATTATTAGTGCCACTTAAGTCATCCTTGTCTCGAGTGGTTCTGTTCTCACGCCGTGGTGGGCACAAAGAAGAGGAGCATGACCTCAAAGTATCTTTTGTTGCAGATGCAGTGGAGGGTGGTGACTGGGATTCATGTGATGGGGTGAGGAGGTGTGTTAGGCACTGAGGAGGGTGGGCTGACAATGACAAGCTTGAGTTCTGCAGTCCCGGTGGTCCCGTTTTTCAGCTGGCTACAATTCTCCACCAATTATATGATAGTACCATGTGAAATCTCAGACTATGTTGTTTTTTTCTTTAGACTTATATTTTAATGATTGAAATTTGGAAGATGTCTAGTTTCTGCTTATTCCAAGCTAATGGTGCAGCTGAACATCAGGCCAACCTGATGCGTCTCTTGTCCGTTGC
Source organism: Etia nguti (assembly GCA_015106755.1). Classification (NCBI taxonomy): domain Eukaryota; kingdom Metazoa; phylum Chordata; class Actinopteri; order Cichliformes; family Cichlidae; genus Etia; species Etia nguti. Next base: position 122,269 of record VUQG01010131.1, on the reverse strand, counting down.
ACTCAGTTTGCTTGGCTGTCCACTGCTTTTAAAAGTCACCCGTCGCTGTATTTATTTATGTTTTATTTTAATCATTTGAATTCAAATGTATTTATATATCATCAAATCATAACATAGCGGTTCAACAATCAGATGACCCCCTATGAACAAGCACTTGGTGACAGTGGGGAGGAAAAAATTCCTTTTAACAGGAAAAATACTGAGTTGAGTCGTCATTTACAAATCATTAGATGATAAGCATTCCAAGGATAATCATCCTTTTTTGAAAGGTCGGGTCATCTACCAGTCTGAAGGTTGGTCGATCAATCCCTGGCATGCTAAAGAATTCTTGTGCAAGCTACTGAAGTCCCAGTTTCCCCTGATGCATCCATCAGAGTGTAAGAGTATGCGTGAAGACAGTAGAAAAGTGCTATATAAGTACCAGTCCATTTACCAACAATGGACTGACACTTTACCGACAATTGGACAGCACATTTTGAAAACGCTTGTATGCTGCAGAATTTCAGAAGTGAACTAGCTAAGCGAGGAAGCGAGCCAGATCTTTAGATTGAACTGTCACTTCTTTAGCAACCTTTAGGAGTTTACTTTGTGTTACTTCACCAGCACATCATGTCATGCTTTGAGATTTTTTTTCCTATTTATTCTACAGAAAAGTCCTTCCCTGTTGTAGTTTGGTTATTTCTTGACGCTTGTCAAGTTTTACTTCCTGTCTTTGTTAGTTTCTTTTTTGAAATGGTTTATTCTGCCCTTGTACTTTTTGTAGTCAATTTTGTAGGATTTCTAGTAGTTTTTAATTTTTTTTATTTATTTTTATATAGTTCCATGTATCTTTTGCATCCCTCTATGACCGTCGCTTGTTTTTGGATTAAAAGATTTTGGCTTTATAATCCTCTTCCTCGTGTCCTGTGTTTGAGTCCACCTCCTGTGGAATCATCACGCAGTCTTTTTTCGTTATGGATTGTGTGTTGTTGTTTGTGTCTGTTTGGTATGATGTTTCCTATTGATCCAAAAATGCTGATAAAATAAAAAAATTAACTTTAAATTAAACGATACAGTCTGTGATGTATATGTATGTGGTCAGCAAATCCTGTTGGCAAATGTTTCAGTACATTTCAATAATGTCTTCCTTAAACCAAAATTTTAACCTGTTGTCATGAATTAAGGTCCATAAAGTAAATGTAAGAAGCTTTTCATGGATGGACTCCATGAAAATCTTTTGATTTGTTGCTTGTTTCCTGTTATTTGTGTCCACTTTAAAACATTGTGAGTCACTGCGATGCATTAAAGGGATCCTGAAAATGTGTCACCTTTCATTTTTGTTCAAATTAATAATATTCCCAGATTGTACGTAATCTTCAACTATCATGAAAATCATCAACCAAAAAACTATATTTTGATTCAATTTCATATCCAAATGCATGTTTTTCCAAATATTTGATTCTACTAAAAACATTATAAATTCTCAGAGTGCTTTGTTTGATGAAGAAAAGAACATTTTTCCATCATTGCTGGCTATCCTGTTTTGTTTTGTTTTTGGTTTTATTGCTTAATCTGACAGTAACAGGCACACATTACACTGACCAGTGCTCCAAAACCAAAGAAAGTGTCATTTGCTGACTTCCTCTAACAGATGCTGTTGCTCATCTTAGGCAAGTGCAATGTCCTGGATCTGGTGGCACTGCTATATAACTGCTGTATAAATAGATTCCTATGACAGAGCCATTCATCTCCAGCCATGAACACATCAACATTAAAAGACAGCTCACCAAGACCTCTGTGCTTGTTAGGGCAAGATCAGCAGTCCAGATGCCCAAGATGTAAACTCGTGAAGGGAAGATTAATTTATCTGTCATCCCTGCCTTTGACAGTAGTTATAAATCTGATTTAGCTGTTGAGCGGGGGGCATGAAGAAGGGCAGTTGGACATTGAGATTTCAAAGGAGTGATATCAAGAGAACTAACTCGTGACTCACAGCCTGCCACAAACAGGTTAAAAGTTCTTGAGGGGTGCACTGTGCGTGTGAAGCGATGTTTTGGAAGTAAAAGAAAGAAGGACTTCTGCTCAACTCTTCTTTGTTATATTTTTAAAATGGTGGCTATCATGTGAGGCGAGACGCGGGCACAGGGTGTCAAAGGAGCTATTTAGCGGTAGATGGATGGGAACAGGCGATATGAGGTGGTCACATCCTGTGACCATCTGCATGGGAGTCATGCTAGTTATTCAGAACACGCAGATGCACGGGCGTAACATGACACTCTATGCAGATATTTGGACGTGTGACAAAATCTTTCGCTGCGGTTCACGGAACTGGATTCTCCCGTGCCAGTATTTTCTTCAGGTTCATTGTAGGTTTCTTTTTGGATGCAAAGTTCAAGTTTCTTTTTTCTTTTCATGAAATTACCTTTATCCTCTTCTGAGTTTCTCTTTTTAAGCCATTTACAGCTATAGTTCTGGCAGTGTCAACGTTTTCCTTTGATAGGGACATTAACTTCCCTTTTTTCCCCCAACTAAACCTATCAGTGGGTTAAAGAAACTCAGGCATTCACTGATACTGAAGTGACTCCATGCATAACCCACTGCTTTAAGACAGTTAAGGTGGGGATAAAATGTCATACCACATTAAACAGCCCAATGACCTGATCACAGAGATGCGTAGGTGTATTGTGAGTGGGAGGGGCGAGGCACGATGATGAATCTCTCTCTTTGAAGCCCTTTTCTCTTCAGTGTGTGTGCTGCTTTCACTCAGATGAAACCACAGCCTTTGTATAGCAAACAACATGGTTTGGTGATGACAACAAAGAGGCAGCAGACTTTTTAAGGGAGCCTGTTTTCATTGTACATATGGATGTCAGTGGAAAAGAAACTGAACACACTCAGAATCCCGTGTATTTACTAAGCTGTGTAATCTAGTGGTAAGAATTGTATACTTAAATACAGCGTTTTTTTCCATGTGTTACTGCTTTACTAATGCACTTTATTTCACAAAGACCATCATAGTTTATCATACTTTCAACAGTGGTTAAAAGCATGCGAATGAATTCATGCTTGGTCATACTTGTGATTAATTTTATGCTACTTTATTTTTAAACTCCCCTACATTTCAGACATATATTTTCTACTGTTTGCTCAACTTAATTTCAATTATATTCAAAGACAACAATTAATACATCAGTAATTCAAAGATTGAGAATAAGCTTGAAATAACACATTCAGACGTAATGTATTAGAAAGTCAAAAATATAAGTTACTCACATATACCATGTATAACTATGTACTTAAATATTTAAAATCCAAGATGCTGCTTTTAGATTACTACTACATATGTATTGGTGTTTTTCTATAATACTTTTTTCCCCTGTTACATAAAACAAGAGATAACATAATGTTTCTTGAACAGTAGCTACAATTACAATCCCAAATGGAAATTATAGGATAACGTTTAGTGAACTCGGCAGAATGGGCTAATAAAGTCAGCAGACTGACACAGCTAAAGTGAAATTAGCTAGCGCTGAGCACCATAAGCATGAACATAGCATAGCTGACTTCATTACTTGTAAGTGAAGCATTTATTTAAACGGAAGACTGCATTGTTTCTTCTCAAATGCTCAACTGTCTGGCTTTGAGGAAGGCTAAATGCAGGGCATTTTAATTTTTACACTGCGATGCTGCTACTTTTACTTAAGCAGATACTCTGATCACTTAAGAAGCTACTGGTCTGCTAACTCATTTTTCATCCTCGCCTCCAGTAATGTTCTGTTAATAGAGTAAATTTGAGTGGTCTCCTCTCCCCTGTAAATGCCCATACATTGCAGTTCAAAGTAAGCCATAGCATACTGCTGATTTAAGTGTACCTAATTACATTAATGATGGCATCAATTACTCCACTGGTGCGGTTTGGCTGCTTTGGTACATTTTCCCAGAGCTGTGGCATGGAGGACAGTGGGAATTTTGATATGTCGTAGTGTGCAGGGCCAGAAGTAGGATTAATGGCCGCCTGCCTGCATCCAAGGTCCTTCAGCAGTAATTGCAAGCAGAATCTGACTCTATGATCTCAGCAGCGGTATGCAACATGCCAAAACAGCCTGCCTTTGACAGATTGCCTTCCTGCAGTAATAACTTAAGCACGTTCGTTCTCTCAAATTAGGCATTGCATGCCTCCCACACCACAAAATAGGAGCAATGACTTCTTTCCACCTCCTTTGAATGTATGTCTTATACTTGCCTGCCTTGACAGATGTGAGTTAAATACGATTTAATTCACAAAGTAAGCTTTTGCCAGCCCCGTCTCTTCACCTGTAGCTGTCAAGTGTTGAGAAATAAAATGTTTTGAATAGAAGATTTAATATTAATCTCTTTTAGCACTGCAGTGTGGAGCAGATGAAATACTTTTTGAGAATCGCACTACAAAGGTCTTCAAGGTGTTTCACTGCCGCTCTGCTGCGTTAGCCTCCAAGACTGTGCGGGAATAAATCCCACTGTGGTTCTCGCTCTCATTCTCTCAGTTGATAGTTTGTGTCCAGCCTCAGGACAGAGGGACTCCTATGTGCTGCTCTGTGGTGGGTTGTGTTCTCTGGAGCAGTTAAAAGCCTGGCAGCTCCACCCCATGACTGTCCAAACACAGTCAACTCTAGGCATCCACATCAAACAGAGCTCTCTGCGAAGCCTATTGGAAAGTTAACCATGGGGTGCTGAGCTTATTTATTTATTTTCCACATATAAAAATGTGTCTGGCTTCAGATTTTTTTTATTTTTTTTGGAAGCAAAATTCACTCATTAGTGTTTGTAATTGACGGGACAAAGCCGTGTTTCAGGAGCGGTTTTGACACTACACCCGGTTCTACTCAGCTCGGCTGGATCGAGTCAAAAGCAAGATTCAGAGCAAGTAACAAGAAAAGACAAGTTAATGAAAGATTCTTTCAGTCTGCTCCTCAGCAGCGCTCACAACGGACATGTCGAAGTGAAATGAACTTTCCCTGCAATGCGCGCTTTAGAGCATTTGCGCTGCAATCACTAATTCATCCTGCCTTGAGATCCTTTGACACTGACGTTCAAGCTTAGACACTACGTGAAAATGTAAATAAACTTTAGAGGCGCTCTGGGTCAGTGTGGGACGAAATTTATAGTTTTGGCATTTACTCTGTAGTCATTATTCATCCCCCTGTCAGGAGCAGAGGCCTTGATCAGCAGAGCCTCCGTTGGCCCTCAGATGACCTGCAGCCTATCTGGCCAGCTGTGGTTCAGATGCCTCAGTCTCAGATGTTCGCCTTGCTGTAATAACTGAGGCCATTAACCCCTTCTGTACTCTTTTTGTTTCTTATTTCAGTTCTAAAAGGAAATGCTTTTGAGGTCTGGATATTTGGAATAAACTCTAAAGGGTATCACTTAGGCTTTTTCTCATATATATACTACAATGATAGATGTTCAAGTTAAATATTGCCACTGTTTTAAATAATACTGGGAGTAACTAAACTGTCAGTTTCAGAAATTGTTTTTCTACTCTGGTCTCTATACGATGTCTCTATATGATGTCAAAAAGATGGGTAGAGACCCCTTTGATTTCTCATTCATTTTCATTTAAAAAGTTATCCAAACCTATCCGAAGGGGTCCAAAGGGTCCCCCCTTCTTAAATCATCATGTGCTGAATCACAGTTAATTGTGAATTCACTGTGATACATTTCTTTGGAAAGATGTGGCCAGCTTGACTATCCACACCCAGGCTGGATTATTGCCAGACACGCTGAATAAAAAAAAAAATCACTTAAACAGAACCTGTCTGACAAAGGGAAACAAAGTAACACATCATCCAAACCCATTTCTAAGGCTTGGGGACTCCAGTGAACCACCGTGAGAGATTTTATCTACAAATAGAGAAATCTTGGAACAGTGGTGAACCTTCCCAGGAGAGGCCAGCCTACCAAAATTACTCCAAGAGTGCTTTGAAGACTCATCCGGGAGGTCACAAAAGAACCCAGAACAACATCCAAAGAACTGCAGGCCTCACTTGCCTCAGTTAAGGTCAGTGTTCATGACTCAACAAAGAGAAAGAGACATGGGATTCCAAGATGAAAACACAAAAACTCATGTCACATTTGCCAAAAACATTTTTATGATCCCCCAAACCTTTGGGAAAATATTCTGTGGACAGATGAGACAAAAGTTTAACTTTTTGTAAGGTTTGAGTTCCGTTACATCAGAGGTAAAACTAACAAAGCATTTCATAAAAAGAACATCATACCAACAGTAAAGCATGGTGGTGGTAGTGTGGTGGTCTGGGGCTGCTTTACAACCCTTTTCTCTTAAAAGATTAAGTCATTTAAAAACAGCTTTTTGTATTTACTCTGGTTATCTAATATTAATAATTGTGAAAAATTTGATATAAATTTTAAAAAATAAAAAAATTAGGAAAGTGCCACATACTTTTTTACAGCACTGTATGTTTTTACTATATACAGGTGAGCACAGAAGCCCCACCCACCTGCCATTGATTTTGTTTGAAAGGGACAGCCAATCAGAAGAAAGTTAACTTTAAAGTAAAGAGGAGTTTCAGACAGTAAATGTAAAAAGAAAAAAAAAAAAGATTTTGAACGGTGAATTATACAAAGCTACTGTAGTCCAATAATATATGAAGAAATATGAGTATAATAACTCATACTTGTTGCCCTAAATAATCCTAAATTTTCAAAAAGGATGTACCAAACTTTAAAACCTTGGCACAGAAAACCAAGTCTACGTGCGGGGTTTGGTACCAGCAGTGCTGACAAATGACAAAGTGTCTTTTTTTCAGTCATTCCAACCTTTTTAAAGGGAGGCAAGAAGTCCTCTCGGTAGCCTAGCTTAATGGATTTGGCGGCTGCTCTAAACTCTACACAGTATGTGCACTATGTAACAAAATGTACAACCCTGTAAAAGTCAAATCAAAGTCTAATAATGAGAAGGTGGCCTTCAAAGCAAAGTGCCAATTATTTTAAATTGCTCCATTAAAGGAAGCAATCACAACTGCCATGTTAGCATTGGGACGTAACTGCTCTCGTCTGGTGGTTTGAGATCGTGTGGGTGTAACTGCCATGCAATAAACACATGCAGTTTTTCATAACCTCATGAAACAAATGATTTTGTTTGCTGACTGCCTGCCATAACACATAACTGACTGACAACAGGAAAGCTCGGCATTTTTTCACTTCAGCCGAGAGAACAAAGCCTCTCACTGTTTTTCCTCCTTTTAACAGGTGAGCGCTCCAGCTATTAATTTGTGTAGGGCCACCTACTTTAATTGGTCTTAATCTGGAGTGAGCAGCTTTGATCTCTCTGACAGTTTGACTGCATTAGCACGAGTGTGGAGGCTAATCCTTTGCGTAGCTTGTTCTTTTGGCACAGCCAGAGGCCTGTCCAACGATAATATGTCAGCTGAGGGATAAGCCCTCATCAAACAACCAGGTCTAAGCTTCTGGAAAATGGGGGTTGAAGGGCCACCGTCGTGCTGTGCTTCAAACAAAGATAGAGATGTAAACCAACTGGGGCTTGCAGTTTTTGTCCTTTTAAATTCTTTTTTACATTTGTTGTCCTTTAGGCAAGCTCATTTTTGTTCAGTATCTTATGTCCTGTGACCATACACTTCCTGTTTCTTGATGAATGCTATTTCGTGGTGTTCTCACTTTAAGCAACACCTGGTGGTTATATGCTGTCTGTTTTCACCACTGATCATACACACTCTGCATGCATGACGCACATGTGCAAACAGCAGCTTTGTCGGTGTTGTGCCATCTTATTAGGAAGTAACAAGCATATAAAGTGTTTGTCTTGAACTCGAGCTGAACTCTGATGAATTATGATAACCATCTCACAGTCAACAATATGTGTTCTCAGGAAAGGAATAAAGAGACAGTGTTTGAAATGAAGAAAACAGCAGCACTTGTGCTTAGCCAGTGATTATATCACACATCATGTTGATTTACTTATCACGACTGGCACATCTTTACTTCAGTGGATCTTTTGTTTTTGTGATGGAGGAATTTTAACCGAGCTTTCTTTTTGTGTTTGCATGAAAACACTAAATATATCACTTAAAATGTCTTCAAAGAGGACAGTTAGAAAGCTCAAAGAGGATGAGTATGATCACATCCTTTCTTCACAAAGCAGAATAAATGCTGTTTGGGCCTTAAGTTAAATTCAAAACTGTTTTTTCCAGCTCATTTATAATGTGTTATACTTTCAGAAGAGTTTAATGTGTGTCTTTAAAGTCCTAAGAGCTAGCTAGCCAGTTACCTGTGAATCATACACAACAGTGTCTGTCTTATTTTTACTAATCAGTAAGCTAGAGTTTCTGCCAGGTCGGGTGGCCTGAAAGGCCTAAAAGGACTCCCCATTGAGAGTAATCATTAGGGAATGTTCTCTAATAAGATGTTTTTAGACATAAGCTACAACTATTAACGCCCCAGTCGCACAGGCCTAGAGACAGGTCAGTAACCCCCCAACAACAAAAAGTCACTAGGAAAAAATGCATAATACAAGACTAGTTGAGAGAGGTCCCAGGCATTTGCTGTGAATTTGACCGCTAAAACTCAGAGACTGATAGACCCTGTCAGTGACCAACAGTGATCAACCAGAAGTAACCAGGGAAATGTGCCAGTTGGCAATTGGTTGCAGGAGGTTGCTGGCTTTTCCTTGGTGAAATTGCACACAGAGGGGTATATGGTCCTGCACTGAAAACCTCTTTGCAATATTTTTTTTCTCACTAGAAGATTGCTGCGGTCTCCCATAGTTTGCATAGCAGACATGGATTTGTCTGCAAACACTTGCTAACTACTTGCCAAGTGTTAGCAAAACTGCAAAGACTGTGGAGCGAACTGGAAACAGAGAACATTTGCACCTTTTGAACAATGCAGGGATAAGTCACAACTTTTACTTTAAAGCGAACGTTCTCCATTTCTGGATCTGGTCATACTTTTTCTATTTTACACCACCCCTCAGAGCAGTTGGCAAGTGTTTCCAGATGAGTTTTCCGAAAGCAACTACAGCATTATGCTAGCGACCAAAGCAATCACGGAGGTTTTCTTGGTGCAGCATTGTCTTTGTGACCAATTTTTCCTAGTAACTGTCAGGAATTATTCATTAACTGGCTGGGGAATATACATTTTTACCTAGTAACCTGCGGTTGCCAAGGTTTGTAGCCTTGTGTGATTGTTCCTGCAAGCCATGTTATTTTTCTTTATAATATACATACACACTAATTACTAAATTGTTTGTCTGCTAATTTCCTTATCCTGGCATCTAGTTACATTGCTTCAGTCATATCTATTCCTCCTAAATAGATCACTCACAAAAAATTGTTTGTAATTTTTGTTTTTTTAGATAATGCCCTGTATTGATTGATGATATGTGATGATTTAGAACATTTTATGGCTGTTCAGTAGATGCTAACCCACAGATTGTTAAACACTGCTTCTACGCATCTGATTCTGTACAAGTGTATAAATGCTTGAACCAGAGTATTTTATTCACACCCGAATATATTAGTCCTACAATTTCTTTGATTTTTGTACTTCTAATGCTTTGAGTATGTTTTACAGATCTTCTCAGCTCTTAACACACTGGAGGCCATCAGTAAGTGGTTATCTGGTTCCAATTGAATTTGTGGCTGTTTGTCCGATCCATCATCCGTCAGAAAATTGTAAAAATATTCTGCACACCAGGGACACTACTGGAAGGTGACTTGCCATTCACAGACACAAGGTAAAGATTAATCAAATGTTATGTGTTCTATTGCCAGCTGGCAGCACCAGCCTCTAAGCCTTTGAGTGAGTAAGTCCACAGAGAAGCCCGTGGCACAGCTGAGTTTGTCTTGTAAAAGTGCAGCTGTCCAAGACATGACAGCTACAGCATTAGCAGGGCCATTAAGAGGTGTAGAACATTTCCAGGGAAACCATTTGAAAAATGACAACCTCCGGCACGGCTGAGATATTAATTATACGTAGCACCCATGGAAAATAGGAGAAAACAGTTGGTGAGACAAAAGATGCCTTGTTTTCTCCCAAGATGCCTTGTTTGTGCATTTAATAAGCAATAAAGAGCAAGAGGAAAGAGCTAAATTCTAACTATTGCCAGTAGCAAGCAATTTTGAAACACAGAACACTGGATTAATGACTAATTACCTATCAGCTTGTTTTCTAAAATTAAACAAGAATTGAGTGTGAAGGACAGAAATTATTCCTGAGGGGAATAGTTTAAAGGCAGCATTCTCTTGAACAAATTGCCCTCAGGAAAAGAAAGAGGAGCCTGATGCTGTTCGAGTGCAAGAATTTAAATTCACTGTAATGTTTGGATGTCCTAGAGTAGAGAGCTTTCAGAAATAATTAGAAGAAAGATATGCAAGAAAGTATAAATGTGCTGTATGTGTGTAATTTTTCCAATGAAATTGGGCAATTTTTAAAATCCTCTTGGACTTCTATAGCTGACCGTGCACAAGTTTTTATTATTATTATTTCACTCTTTCCTATGAAGACTTAAAGTTATCTCTCTTTAACAATGACTGTCTTAAAAGACACCTTAAAGGGTTTTGTTTTAAAACTTTATTTATGTATTTATTATTATTGTTGTTGTTATTAATATAAATATTATTATTAATATTTTGTAGTCAAATTCAGCATCTCATTTGCTCAGTCACACAGGCCTAGTGACTGGTGTGTGACTCCTAATGGCAACCTCAGCTGGTCACCAGCGTATTCTCCAGTTGGTTGGAGAGTGGTTGCTAGAGGTTGCTAGTAGTTGCTGGGTGAAATCTCTTATAAGTTAGATATGTAACTCTAGCATTACCTGACACTACCTAGTCTACCCTTTTGTGTTGTGAAAATAACCCAAAGGTCAAATGTAAGACCAAAAAACAGTTGTCAGTAAAACAGAAGCTAAATATCTAGATATCTATATCTGATTGCTTATAAATTTACATATAGATTATAGAAAATTCCAGGATGTTTTGCAAGAGTTGAAAAAACTTGACATTTTTAGTGGTTCAGTTTGAAAAATGTTCAATTAGTTAAGAAATTGAGGTCTTTTTTCATACATTTTCCACATTATTTTTTATAATTAGTTGCAAAAATCCATGCTATGTTCATTTATTTCCAGGCCTTTGACTCTTGTTCCCTTGCTCATGTATAAAAACACAGACATGTATGTTAACTCTTCTTTTTATGTTCATAATATATCACCTTATATAGTGAAATGGCAAAAACGGCTGTTCTTAAAAACCAAACAAATGAATAATAAATGCACATATTTATTGTTATTATACTTTGCATGCTGTATATTCATTTGTCAAGACATAGTCAGTTACAGGCACTATTAGCATTACTGTTTGATGAACAGTTATTCACAGATATGCATGAAAACACATTTCAGTGACCCCAGAGTACTACTACACTAAAAACTGTTCAGAAAAAGGTATTTATCGTACACCAAATGTTGCGTGTTCGTGTCTACGTTACGCGTATGTAACATAATGTCGCTGTTCATTTTGTAATCAGCAGCTACAGATAAAATATATAATTTTTGAAAGGTTTTGAGTTACAAAAATATTTCCCAAAAGCTATGTAAAAATTGATGATCCTGTTACGCTGGGCAGTTTACATAGTAAATTTCATCCAAATTGATTAGCGGATGTAGGAGGAGTTAGGGAACAGCAGTGCATACATATACTACGATCATTATGCTAAGATTACTGGTGGTGGAAGTTGTAGTAGTTGTAATAGTAGCAGCAGCAGCATTAGTATTTAAGCAGTGTTGTAGAAGACGTGTCTTGCCGTTGTATTTGGCTGAAGTTATAACTAATTGCAGCTCCTTTATATACTGCTGGTTAGCTTAATTAATCTTCTTATTACATGACTTGAATTATCTTAGCACTGCAATAACCATTTGTTAAAATTCTAGTATTTACACTGAAATGCACTGAATGAAAGTAAAAGCATAATGTCTTTGTTTCACACTATAAATCCACTATGTTAGCCTCCAACACAGGTAGGAAACGGTTTTGTTGTCAGTTTGTTGTGTACTAAAGGAGGCGAAGTGGAGGTCAAGCGTTAGCGGAACTTGTTTTCTGTGGGGATGGTTTTCTCATCACAGAAAAAAAGATTAAACTATTAACATATGGGATATTTTCATCCCTTTATGCGAAAGGACTTTCATAATGGCTAAATCTGTCTGTAGCATTAATTGGGGATTAATTTGCCATGTTTTCAGTAAGTCAGAGGTATTAACTAGGATCCAACAAGGTGCCTCCTAATTAAAACCACAAGTCCCAGAGTGTGTTATAATTCCCATAAGAATGCAGTTCATTAAACGGCCATAACTAAACCCTGAGTAGAGTTTATTACAGTGATGGTGCTGAGCTTGGTCAGAGTAGTTTAAACTCTAAATCTATTCCATATATAGGAGCTATTTCCTGTCCTGTCCTCAAGGGAATGAAGGGAACTATGATGGCCACATAATATCTATTCGCAGAGCCTCATAAATAAAGAGCTGCCCCTGAGTGCAAACTATGTTTATTATAGCTGCCTGAACTTCTGTGCCAGCCCTTGGAGTTACTTATGCAGATAAATGCAGCACCATTCATCATCACTTCTATTCATAAATAGCCAATAACTCATCTCTCTCCATATGGAAGATTAGACCTTGGAAATCTGACTTAAGCACAGGAAGTATTCAGTTCATGAAAAACATGAGTGATCACACACGCAGCCACCTCCCCTTTACTCATTGTATCTTATTCTACATGTCATTTCCCTGCTTAGCTATCATCTACGATGGCCATAAAGACTCGCGCTGAAACCTTCTCGGTGGTATGCTGACTGGGAGTAGATGAGGTGGGGTTTTTTTTTTCTTGCTGTAGTGTGCCGGTTTGCAGAGAAGAGGCCACAGAGGTGCATAGACTGATGAGAAGGGATGATATATGTAGCGCCGGTGTCCCAGCTCTCCTCTGGCCCATTGTCATTAATCACGGCCATTAGCCACCCCCTCCGCCGCTGCTCGCGTTGTCTGCACCCAGCCATCACAGCCTCCCTTTTGTCTCATATCCATAAAGGGAAAGGCCGTATACTTTCACCTCACCTCCCACTGCAGAGATACAGGGTTTCTAAAAAGGGTGCTAGCATGTGTTCTGGGGAATTAAAAGTTATAATTTATCTCATTATGGCACGGTAGACGTTTTGTTACTCTGCAGCAGAGGTGCTTAAATCTGATGTGTAACGTTCTCCAGATTTCTTTTTTCCACTCTGATCCCCACTACGGCATGATTTACTGTTTTATCTTAGAAATAAGTAGAATTGTTTTAATCTTAGCACTCACATTATCATCCTGTTGTCTCGTCGAGCTAATCAGCAGTCAGAGTCGCTCTCATCTCCCCAGCGCAGTCTTCACATCGTTAAGTCTCCCCCCCCATCCTCCATGTCATCAAACCCAAGAGGTCTGATATGATAATATGTGTGAACTGAAATGTGAAAGCAATTCATATCACTTTCCAAGGGCTTTGAATGTTTGATTTGCATAACTAGGGAAAATGATATTAGATGGGCATATTGATTTAATTTCATCCTAGAGCACTGTTAATTATGGTATCATAAAAGTGTCATCTCTTTATTATCAGGTTCACAATGGGGGTTGATGGCTGGTGTTGGCAAAGTGCTCTCATTGCTACAGGAAGGCTATCATCATATTGTTTAGCGTAGTTTTATATTATCAGGATGGGTCACGATAGGGCATGATTATCTCTCGATCAAACGTCTTTGACTTTAAAGGATTAGCTGTATGTGTTCGTACTTTGTTCTTTGATATTGCACCAATGCACCCTGCTCTTCTCAGTGATTAGCTCCGAATGCTTTACACGTGCTTCGCTTTGCATGCCCCCCAACCGTTCCCCTTTCAGCAGTATTACATGTTAAACATCGCATGGCCAGAAAATGAAGCTTGTTCTTGCTTTCAAGTCGATGAGTAACATGTGTCTTGCATAAGTCGCCTGTGTGCGTTTTCATATCATAAAGACTGCAACCTGCATGAGATTATGAGATAGCTTCCCCCATACTGTGAGGCATGCACATCCTGTATTACCAGTAATAGTTTGGGGAGGATGTGGAGCAAATATCCCCTTCTCTTTGCTTCCAGCTGAATTCAGATCTTTACAAATGGATTCTCTGAGTGCAATTTATCTAAATGAACAGTGATCATTATTCTAGATCTACCTCATCCTTAATGCTAGAGCACTATTGAACAGATATCTCTTTAAACACAGCAAATAGGTGGTCTGGGCTGAAGGAAGGCTGAGTACATTCATTACTTCTCTTTCCTCTTTTTTTCCCTTCAGTAACACAAAGCAGTGCATAATGTGCAATCTGATAAGTGTTCTCTTGCGCACGGCAGGCCTGGGCCCCCCTCCCTCAGTGTCCTATACATCACTGGGCGGCTCAGCTGTGGTTTGCGAGGGGAGAACTCTGGGATTGGTGTGGCTGAAGTTGATGAATAGGCCTGCAAGGGTGAGAAACTCCAGGGCCAAGCTGTAGGTCCATCCCCATGGCATGTGATGCTGATTGGCTTTGTCCTGTGCGGCCGCTCTGGAGAAGCGGACATTAAGATTAAGTGATGCTGTCGTGTCGGGGAGCAGTGCACTGCATCATCCTGGGGAAGAGACAGCTGCGGTGGTTAATCCTTCATCACCAGGGGAGCGCTGCCAGAGCAGAGATATACAGCCAAAGATAACCCTCCATAACTTCTGCTAAAGATCAGAAACTTTGAGTTCGCATCCATCTGTCCTCAATCCTCACTTAAAAATGAGAAATGAGCAGAGGCAGTGCTGCAGACAGTGGAAAACAAATGGAGCAAATGACATCAAGATGAGGTGAATGTTTTAGTGAGAGGTAATCTCTCTTTAACTAACAGCGAGTAAAAACCAGTCATTGTGCAGCGCATACTGCAGCTTCTGTTAGTGGAGGGAGAAGAAACAAGGGCAAACAAACAGAAACCCATTCACACAGCTTCTGCAATCGCTCTCGTGTCAGTGCCTAACGGACAGAAGTGTACTTTATCACACATTCTGGGTTGTGGGAATTCCCAGCAGAATGAAAATATAGTTTAAACAGACAAAAAGGCCACTCAGAGCAGAGCTTAAGTGTTCAGTATTTACGTGTCTGCATGTGGTGTCAGCATATTTTAGATTGCTGGGTTTGCGTGTTTGTTGTTGGTTTGATGTAGCTGTCATGACATGATGGATGAACATCATCATGTAAAGAGTAAAAGGAGACGTCTGAGCTCCAAGAAAAGCCGAAATGTTATATTGCTCGGGATGGCCTGAAAAGACATTAGAGCGTGAATCAGTCTTTCTCCATCCACTTCACCCTCTGCACTGCCCAAAGCTAGCTTGCTTGAACCCTCCCATTTTCATACCCACTTTTCTGAATATGGTAATTTCCTCTAGAAAGCCTCTGAGATCCTGTGGGATGATATATTTGGTATGGCGGCGGCATACCTGCAGAGAGCACTTGTGACAGTGACATATTAGTTACAGTATCTCTTGGAATCAGATAACTTCAAATTTGCCACCTTGTTAAGTTTTGATTTATGTGATACCATTTCACTAAAGTAATTGGCCTGGCCTGTTGTAGAAAATAATCAGCCTCTCCACAGAACAAATGCTGGGCCATGCTAATGAGGCAGCCCGTGTGCTGAACTGATGCTGCCGACTGACAGTTATTAATGATTGTTATGATATACAGACGAGCTGAGATTGGACTGAGTTGGGTGAAAAAAATGTGACATTTAAAAAAAAACACAGCATGTTGGGAAGTACTAATGAAGTAATATACTGCTAGGAAAACAATCGTGCGTTGTCAAGGCAATGTGTAATTACCCAGCAGCCACCTTGGATGGCTGTTTGGCAGGCAGGCTGAGGAGAGAGCTCAACAACCTGGCCGGTAATGGATAGAGCTCTGCTGGCAAGGGGCTAAAATGCACTAGGCAGTGACAGAGGTGTACAGATTGATGAATTAATTGGGTCTTTCTTGGGACATAAGGGGAACTGCTGCGGCATATGCTCGGCTTGTTACTTTGGAAAGTCTACTGACCCTGAAAGTGAAACCATCCCACGCAGGGAGTAGTGGCTCTTTTTATTGCTCGTTTTCCTAAGAGGGTCAGATTGCACACACTGAAGTGCAGTCAACTGCAATTTGTTACCATTTCTTAATAATATATTGTAAGTAGTGCTGCTGAATAAAGTTGGACAGCAATTTAGCATTGTCGTCATAGATGTCGACTGTAAATTTATGTTGTAATTTATAATCTCACGGTGTTGTCATTCTACAGTTTTCAGGTTTCTACAGTGGTTCGAGTGAGGTTACAATTAAATCTTACAGAACAAGTTAGCACCCTTAACACTTATGAGTTTTACTGTCCCTGATATATTTTCAGGTTGAGATTATTAACTAAATTTGGCACATACCTTTACTTCGGAAAGAGTTTTCATTCTAGTTTTTGAAGTCCTGGGCCCTCGCAAAGCACTTTTTTTGGGCTATAACTAAAGAATTTATGGGCAAATTGTGACAATGAAAATAAATAGATGACATTTCATATTTAAAAAGTCAAAGTTCAACTTCAGTATGACATCAGAATGTTCAGCAAAAACAATTTTCTGGCCATTATTACATAACTACATAACTCAGCAGGAGCAGGGGAGTCAGAGTCTCCTTTGAAAGAACAGTCTGCTGTTCTCCTTCCCGACGACAGCTACAGTGTTGTGAGCCCAGTTTTGTTTTTTTTTCTTTTTAATTGATCCACTGTCCTCACTTCCTGTCCCTGGATGACAGATGGACAGAGGACCTCCTGTTCTTCTGGTAGCAGATTAGAAGCTCATTGGTTTAGCTGATGTTGAGCTTCAGGTGGCTGTTGTTGTACCGTGTATCAAGGTCTTTGAGTCCTTCATACTCCTCTATGAAAATACAATAACAAATAGACTATACCTTTATCTTTATACAGATATGATGTAAACTGCATCTTAACCAGCTGGCAGAGGTACATAGCTGTAAATATTAATGGTAGTTGTATATTCAATGCTTAGACCGCATGATGAAATTGGACATAGTAAGATTACGATGCCCCCTGTTAGACATCATCCTTGTACTTTAATTATATCAATGGATAACGTACCCCGGAAAACCTGAAACATTTAGTCAACCAATTTTCTAGAGGATTAGAAGAAAGCTGGCTGACTTAATTTACATATCCTGCTTCCAGCCTCTCAAATCTGCTGTTTTGCTGTTTTTCTATTTTTAATATTGCAGGATAAACTGCTTCACACTGAAATGTGTAAACTTGCAACTTAATGTAGTCAAATAAATAATTAAAAGAATTGCAGCTGACATTTTCCTCCATTCACGCCTCGTAGTCAAAGGAAAGTAATCATCTTGGCTGGATGCAAAGCAAAGACTGGAATGATGGATAAAAGAGTCCCGTAAATGACCTCAGCATTCATCTGACTGGTCAAACTCTATTGTCCACCTGCAGCTACTTGCAGAGGTCTGCACATAGTTGCCATTTAATCACAGCTCTGCAACACCCCTCTGTCAAACCTCTCAAACGCTTTTACTTAGCGCCGACTCCTGTTGAGCGAGAATGAAAGTTCTCACAGCTGCTTACTGTCACTGTGGTCTTACTTCAGCAAGTGCCCATTGGCTGCGACCGCTCCCCCTCCCCGCTCATCTCCCATCAAGCCGGTGCATTAGGGCCGACTGCCGACCGCATCAGTGGGCCTCCTCGGCCCGCAGAGAGTCTCAGGCCCATCACCATGAATTAAACCGGAGGCTCTGGTAGTGGCGCTGCTTTTGGTGCCACTGAGCATTACACTGACACAAATGTTGAGGATCTTTGTCAGCTATTATTTCAATACATGACTGTGTGGTGCCTCGTCCATCCCAGCTCGCGTATCCTCCTCCTTCTTGGAGCAATTCTCCTTTGAAGTAAGGGAATAATCTATTTGATATTGTCAGTTAATTAACCCCATCTTTTCATGTGCGTTTTAATGAATGTGTTAATGCGTGTTGTCTCTGGCTACATGTCCACCACCGCTGTAGGCCTGTTAATGCGCGATAACAGACAGCAGATGACTTTTCAGATTTTAGGATCATTTGAAGGAAAGAATACATTTTGACATTTTAATTTTAATGTACGGTGGAAAACGTGTGTCAACACATAGCACACAGTTAAGCAAAGAACCAATTTTAAATTGTATCGTCATATCATTAGCCACTCTATGTTTCTTTAGTTGAAATTGCAAAACATCCCAAAGAGGACACAGTTTGACAGGCGTAACATAGTATTTTTTGCATCAGCAAGGTAATTTGCAAGGAGCTCCCCGTGATCAGGAGAGGTACAACATCGATTGTCTTCAGTCATTTGTAAATCACGGTGGAGGCTCTGCCATTGTTTGGACTGCAGTGTTGGAGATCTTGTCCAAACTGATGAAATTATGAACACAGAAATGTCCAGTCAGATTTGGGTCCACCATGCAGTACCATTTAGAAAGCATGTGATTGGCAACAGCTTAATTCTTCAGCATAACAATGATCCCAAACACACTGCCAATGCATTAAAAGCAACTATACAGCCTCTAATCTTTCCTTATATACTGTATTTCCATGTATATTTGCCCAAGTTTCAAAAAAATCCATCCATCTTCTTCCGCTTTTCTGGGGCTGGGTCGCGGGGGCAGCAGCCTAAGCAGAGAAGCCCAGACCTCCCTCTCTCCTGTTTCAAAAAATCTCTATGTTCAATTTTCCAAGAAATGAACAGTGCCTCAAGACTTTTGCACAGTAATGTTAAAAAGTGACATTGGGTTGAAATATTTGGTTGACATACAGGGTGAAATATCAGTATTTGAGTCCAAATTTAGGACAGTTTTAACCTAGACTAGGAACATTGTTTGACTTTTACTTTAACTTACCCCACGTTTAGTTGTTTATAAATCTTTTTTGAATTTTTACCTAAAACTACTCACTCCATCTTCCTAACTTTGGGGTAGATGTCATTGAAATCCCTTAAGGTTTTGAAATATTAATCTAACTAGCAAACAGTCTCACGAAAGAAGACAGGACCTCTCTTTTATCAAAATACCACTTCTGATCCTTCTGTTTTCATCTTTTCTCCCATCGTTTAATATTGCAGGCTGTTTGTGTTTTCTAGTTGACTTTCTTCACTTGAGTTGTTAATCAAGTGTCTGACATATCTTTGGATGTAGCCCTGCTGTTTTTGGGAAGCCTGAGAAGCGATACATCCAAACACATTTCACGTCAGACTCATCTCTACCTCTGATTCCTGCTTCCCTTCTCTCCCACTGCCCTCTCCGTCTCCCTCTCGCCTCCCACTGCTCCATCTTCACACTTATCAGAAGAGACAGGTGAGTTAGTGCGCACTCAACTTCAAACCGGCGTAATTGTTTTTCATACGGAATGAGAGCTGCTGACTAGACGTGGATTGTAGAGGAACAACAGGGCTGATTAGCGAGGGTTAGATTTGCTTGCTGGACCATTTTGACACCTGTCTCCCTGCTTTCCCTGGAAGCTGGACCTGATCCCTCTACACTGTCAGTCACACTGGTGGGCAGAAAGAGAGGGGAGTAAGTAAGATAATGGACTGAATAAGAGTGGGAGACTTTTCCTCTCTCAGTCAGGACCGTTATCGCAGCTCGCCTTGAAAGTCTCCATGATGGAGCTATTATACTGTACTCGTGTTATCTACAGCTCATATTCTGGAGACAATAAAGCTAAGGAGCAATTAAGTCCATTGACTTTTCTATTCCATTAATGCGATCATTGATGTAATGCTATTTTTAGAGGGATTGTACAGTTTCAATGAGGTATAAAGTTTGTTACATTAATGCGCTCTCATCATACATCACAAGCTATTAGCTGTGTTTCAGCAACATTAATATAAGGCTTATTTCAGAGTGCCTTCAATAGCTTTGTGCCCTTATGCTCTGGAAAACTAATGCATGATATTCAAAATATGCATCCCATCTGGCTGCATCTTGTTTACAGAACACAGTGGCAGCTTGGGGTTATTAATCATGTTTGTCTTAATTACCCCGTATAGCAGCTCCTGCATTTGACCTTTTTTCTGGATCCTTTCAAACCATTAATCATGCAAAGATCAACGCCAGCCAAATAAGAGTAGATTGGGTTGCATTGCCTCAGCTTCTTATGGAAGCACATGATCTACTTGGAAAGAAACTTGTGTATAATTATCTGCCACTATGAACTATCAGAATTAAGTTGCACTAAAGATACTAGCACTAGGGAAAGTTTTAAAGCAGAACACTGCCCAGTATAACAGAAAGAGTCTTCCCGTTCTATAGTATATACATTAGACACAAGTGTCTTAGTACTCCTTTGCTTTTTAAAGTGTCTTGGTTTTCGTGAATTGATGATTGTTGACATTTTTGAAGACAAATACTTCTTTCTCCAAGTACTGTTCCTGGTACCTTGCCATATGGCCTGGAGCAGAGTCGCTCCTAATGTTAATCTGACAGGTAAATGAACGTCTGTGTGTGTGGTCTATCTGTTGACGAGGGACAGTTTAGTCCTGTGGGCTTCAATGTCCTTGCCAGAAAGTCAATACAATTTACTGAGAAGTCTAAAAGCAGACATCTTTACAGACAATTTTTATTTATCACCACCAGCCTGTAGAATGAGATATAGCCATCTTTGAAAAGATCAGAGCAACTAGTGAGGTATACTGAGGAGATTTATGTAAGAAATAGAAATCAGGAGGTTTATCAAGTAAGGTAGTTGAATTAATTTGGGAAAAATATAGACCTCTGATAACCTGGAAGCGTGATCTACTCATGTGTTAACATGTGTCGTCAGTTGTTTTTCAGTGAAAGTTGTGTCATTTATCTGTGAGGTCAACCAACCAAGCAGTGTCTTAAATTTGCATCTATGGATAAGAACTCCCTTTTCCACTCCTCCTCACCTCCAGTCAGTTAAACAGATGAACTATTGCAGGACAAAGATTAAACAGTAACTGGGGGTGCCACAACACTATGTGAATAGGGCCTGACAGACATTTTATCAGTAAACCAATTAACATGATTTATGGTCAGGGGTAACCATGAGACTTAACCATAAATACAAAGGGCTGGCTGAGCAGCTCCTTCTGAAGCGAGATCTTATCAGATTCCTCTCGATTACGCTGTGCTGGCAAAGAGTCAGCATGCATTCGTAAATGCAGCTACTGTGCATGGAGGGCCTCCCCCTTTCGAGCAGGTCAGGAGTTCAAAGCCTGGCCTGAAGAGTTGAAGAGAGGGTTGTGAACTCCTGACCCCCTTAATGTAACAGGGTGAGCAGATCTTATCAGGATTGTCCCACCCAAGAGCTTGTCTGCTCTGTCCATCCCATGCCACGGAAAGTCTCGGAAATCCTCATATTGCTACCATGTTTTTCCAATCAGAGAATTTAGGAATTTATAATAATCCAGCAAGATTTAAATAATGTGGCCAATTTAATGATAAAGTGATTGACAACGGCTGAATCATATAACGTGTGACTTGCTGGTCCAAATATTCACTCGCTTGCTGTGTGGAATTTGGTTCTTTCCTGAGAGTTCAGGTACAACGTTTGCTCGGAAAAGATTGATGGTTTCCCAAAAAGATGTTAATTGGGCTTTGTGTTTTTCTGGGCACTGTACTGTTTTAACTCACACACTAAGAGGTTGTCAGGCCCTCAGCATTTGCTTGACTACGATCGTGGTTCATTTTGACAAGAAACTAAACCTGGCAGGTGGATTATGCCACCAGATATGCTTAGATTTGGATTCAGACCAGTCAAAGTAAGAAAAGAAAACAAAGTGAAAGCAGAGATTTCCAGTCTGCTGTTTTGTCCGACCACAAGTCCAGACCTAGAAGTATATTTACTAAAGTAAGCTATTTGATTGAAAGCTTTATAAAAAGCTAGTAACTCAGCCTAAATTTACCACTGTGTAATCACAACACTGCCTACCTCGTCAAAACCACCAGAAGGGAACTTATGGTTAGACTTTAAAACTTAGTGACTTCTTGAGGGTTTGTGAAAAAATCAAACAAACAAGAAATAAACATGCATGTAATATGTACACTGGTGTTGTCACTTTGACACATGGAGGAAAGGGACATCTTGTTAACATGTTAACTTGTCTATACAAACCTTGATTGTTTTTTTCCTGACAGCTACCAAGTAACATGTATGCCTAAACCTAACCAAACAGGGAGTGTATAAAAAATAAACACTCGCTAACTAGTCGAGGAATGCATATTTTTCCGTGGTTACCAGGGGTTGCTGACCAGTCTCTAGGCTTCTGTGAGGCCTAACGTGGGCTTTCATTTTCCTTTAAAGAGGAAACATTCCTGTGGTTTTTCAGGAATGCTTAAATGGGACATTTCAGAATTATAATGAGTGTTTAAATGGAGGTTGTTAATCCCCTATACACATATAGCTGAGAAGTGTAAGAGAAGTTACTATTTATTTATTTATTTACAATGCTAGCTGCGTCATGCTACATGGTGGCAATACTGATCTGTGGGTCTGTTCATTGCGTTGGTCCCTATTGAAATATTTCAGCTATCCTTGGACGTATTCTCAGAGAATTTTACACACGCCAGCTCACCAGAAGCTCACCATAAACAATGAGTCACTTACAATATGATAATACAATAGCATTATCACATAGCAATAGTATCATGTCATTCTGGAATACTCGATAGCGTGAATCACAATGTCTGTGTAACTAAAGGTGAAACAAAAAAGTCCAAAGAAGGTAAAAATCTATGCATGTATTCACTGCTTTTCTCCCAGTGTGTGTGTGTTGTTATTGTTCCGTTTTAATTATGTGTTGTGTTTGTTAAATGTCGGATTTCGTCTATTCTGCCATCCATCATTTTTCCTCTTCTTTCATTCACTGCAAATTGCTCGACTATTGTTCATTTTACCTGATTTGAAAGTCATGAAGTAGTGATTCTGGTAGTCAGCAGAGCAGCTGCATGTTTTAATAAGAAATATTGATATTTGCTGCCAATAATTAGCAATTATGGTAATTATCTTGACATAAGAAGTTTTCTGTCAGTTGCCAAAACAGTTGGTTAATTTAGATAATGGTAAAGGAGGTACTTTGTTTGCTGAATTTACTTCCTCAGCAAAACCTTTAAACTTTTATCTCTTCTCTCACCTGTCGTATAGGAAACATAGTTAGCCTTGCGAATGATCTTGTAAAAAAGTTACTTTTCTGAGATTAAAATTAGTTGTGTATGTGACAGCTGCAATTTATAGTATTAGTCAGTGTTATGAGACAGCAATAATGAGGTCATTATTTCCTCTCAGAGATCACCGTGATCAAGTACTCGTGATTAATCATGGCCGAGTGATTCTATGATTAATGTTTATGCAATCCCTAAAGGAGCTGCAGGACATACTCTCACATCCCTCAGCATGTTTACAATTTTGCAGCCATTACGACGGAAGATGGAGAGCTCCATTTACAGTTCACTAACCTTTACGACGGCGCGCTCTCATCTGCATTTTATTTTCTTTTTAACACTTCAAGTAATCTACAAATGTCAAAATAAAACAGGCCCAGGAAGTGTTCAGGCTCGCCTTTTGAAAGAACAACACTCTTTGATTTAGTCGAGGGCGCTCCACTCTCATTCCTGTTTTTATGAGAGCTTTTAATTTTTATTGAAGGACGGTGCAAAGTAAATGGTTCCTCATCTAAGGAAGATTAAATGGTCTTATACAATTTACAGAAACACGAGGGCATGAGGGACAAAGGCCTGAAATGAGCTTTACAGCACATGTCCTCTAAATAATGTGAAAGGAGGAGGAGGAGGCGCAGAGGGAGATGAGGGGGGAGGAGGATGTGTTTCTCTGCAGACACATGTAAATCAATTTATATTGATCCAAACAATACAGCCAGCAGCTCTGCACATTCATTGACTAAACAATTAGATAACTCCTAGATGTATCCCAATAAAAAATTATATTTGATGTAGCTAAAACCTGACAGCCTTGTGTTTTCACTTTGATGTCCTCTGCCCTTAAACCTTTCTATAAGCCTCATGATTTATTCATCCTTCTTGTACAGTATGTGGAGTGCAACAAAGTGAAAGCAAACTGAATACCAGGACTGACGCAGAAGTATTTTCCTTACCGTTTATTGTTAGACAAGATGGCTTGCACTTACTCAAGTATAGTTTTGGGGTATTTGTATTGCATTTTATCCATCTGTGACTGAGTAGGGCTAAATGGATCTGCGTTTTTGCCACATTATATTTTATGTCTCACTCCACTACATTATCTGGCTATTATTATTACTACTTGAATGCAGGAAACAGTGGATTACCAATCAACTGCTAATATAATATTCAAAAATCTGCTTTATTGGGGAACTTTTAGGAGGTGTACGCACAGGAAAAGACTAGAAGTGATGTAGCCACCAGAGTGAACTCACTTATTTAGTCTGGCCTTCATGTAGTGTTGTGTATTTGTATGGTTTTAGTACCTATGCTTATTTCAGCCTTATTGTGACCCCGAATTGGATAAGTGATTAGGATGGATAGATGGACCTCCATGCTACAATTTGTTAATATAAATCAAGATTTTAGTTTGCATCACTCTCTAATGGGTGGCACAGTTGTGTGGTGGTTACCACTGTCACCTCACAATAAGAGGGTCCTGAGTTCAAATCCACTGGCCAACTGGAACCTGTTCTTTGCATGTTTTCCTTGTGGACTCTACCTGGTACTCCTTCTTCCTTCCACAGTCCAAAGACACACATGTTAGGTTAACTTGTGATTCAAAATTTGTTTAAATTGGATGTGAGTGTCAATGGTTCTTTGTCTCTGTTTTAGCCTTAAGTAGCCAACCAAATGAAGGATATCAGTCACTTACATTTGATATTTGTATACAGTGAATTAGAGCCCCAGAGCCTCAAATGTCCACTAGTGACCCAACCTGAAAAGTAATGGGGATTTTGTATTACATTTTTTATTAAATGTAATAAAATAAAATTAAATAATGCTCTAGTTGGGTCCAAAAAGAAATGTTGCCCTGTGGCTCCCCTAGTGAGCTATTTCAGCCTTACTTCAAGCATAAATGCCAAGTTAAGAATTTGGTTTCCGCTCTGGTCCGTCTTCACTTTAACGATAATACTGTAAAGATGGTATATTGTATTTTATAGGATGTATTTTTTGTCCAAAATTGGTCAAAATATTAAAAATCCGATTAAATAAAACATTACAGGTCTTATTTTACACTTATTTGTTTAACTGAAAATTTAAACTTACTTTAATGTATATAATTTGGTTAAAATGGGTTCAACAATTATATAATAAAATAATTTTTGTATATCCATTCACTACCCTACTTGTACCTTGTGTTTTTTATTTGCAGTGGAGTACTTGTACACCGATGTATTGCTGTTTTCACTCAACACTGGGATGTAAATAAAGATTTCCACCACTATAATTCATGAAGTAGCCAAAATAAACCCAACCATTATTGAGAATCGTGCCATAATGTTTATAACCACGGTGATCGTGAGCGGCACAACATTTTGTGTTTCTGTTGTACACAGCCACACCCTTCCATTTCTTCGACTATTTTGGCCGCCCGGGTGCCTTTTTTTCCCCATGTGTTTTTCAGAGTTTCAGAGGGCCAGTAAACCATGCCTTTCAATTCCCCTACTTTGTTGTTTTCACTCAGGAATAGGAGTGATGAGCAAACGCTTTCAGACTCAATCCTTGAGCAAAGAGCTGTGCTGACAGGGATTATTATTTATTTGTCATGGTGGATGTAATAAGCTGTAGATACAGGATGGAGGGCCTGTGATTTATTGCTCTGTCGACCGCCACTAGCAGGACGTGCGCTCTAGCGTGCAGGATGAATACCGCACTGTCAGTTCTGTCCATCCGTCACCATCACCTCTCCCCGCTGCAGCCTCTCTCATACACCCTCCCATTTCATGCCACAATACATAAACAATCTTTCATTATTTTGATACCTCCTTCTCTATATTTGTTTTCTGTGCATAACGTGAGGCCTCGGGTTTATGTGTCCCATTATTTTGACGTACTAGCCCGAGCTGCACACCTTGGACTTATTGTAGAACAACTGACGTTTTCATTGACTTCAACATGAAGAGAATCAAATATTTTTCTAGTTATATTCTTATTTGTTTGGGTTTTTTTTCACACTTTGAGCAACTGAATTAACATTCTTCACACAAAAAATCCTCTTGACTGAGAAATAAGCTCATTTTCTTTCAATGATGGGCTTTGCAATGTCGTATTTCACAGTAGCAGACATGCAGCGCACTTCACTGTTGTCCACTGGCACCGGCTACTGGGACTCCAAGTAATTATGGTCATATTTTGCTGCTGCTTTTAATGTTATTGAGCCACATGTCACAGAGCGGGTGACTCTCTTGCCTCTCTGTAGGTCATGTAATCTTGTTAAAAGCCTTCATGGTTTTAGGATTATGTTATTGAA
Source organism: Etia nguti (assembly GCA_015106755.1). Classification (NCBI taxonomy): domain Eukaryota; kingdom Metazoa; phylum Chordata; class Actinopteri; order Cichliformes; family Cichlidae; genus Etia; species Etia nguti. The sequence goes on along the minus strand of VUQG01010131.1, from coordinate 95,731 downwards.
ATGTCACTTAATTGGATAAACATTTTTCACGCCGTAAACACCCAGCGCCGCACTCTGTTTAGTTGCCGTGGATATTGTTTACACGGCAGGGGGATTTGCGTAAGTGGAACTGACTCTGTAAACAGCGGCTCCCACTAGAGGCTTTATGCGAAAAGCAGACTAAGAGTGAGGCATCAGGGAAAACACTTAGCCCACATATCAGAGCTGCGGACATGTGCTTGGCGAGAGGGAGCGAGCATGTCGGTGACAGGGCTTAATTAATATGAGGAATTGCCTTTGTGTCCGGGTAAAAGACTTGAGCAGGAGCTGCTTTGTTGTTTAAGCCCACTCAGCTGAGTGTGTGGTGGAGGATTTTTTTTTTTTTTTTTGGGGTGTGTGTGTGTGTGGTGTGTGGTT
>VUQG01010131.1:52048-90157 GCA_015106755.1 Etia nguti | reverse complement strand
CTCGTATGATATACAGGCAAGTGGAACAAGGTGCTCTATGAATCAGAGCGGCCCATGATTAGCTGTGAAATCTTACACATGTGAACTCTCTCCTTGCTGTTGCTCATCATCCACACTATTTACCTCCCATCTCGTTTGATCTGGCAACTGGAGAGCGTCAGAGTATGAAAAGCTCAAAATAACCTCAGCTGTGATGCTAGTTTGTGGTAAGAAAGGCCCATAGATGGTTAGAAGTATTTCTGGTAGATTGCTTCTTCCATTTAAGCTGCAGAGCAGGGCCATCAAGCACATTTTTCTTCCCCTTGCCTTTCAAACAAATACTATCAACAGGCCATGAAGTAATCAATGAAGATAATCCATCTGGGAGGCTGTCGATATGGTAATGACTCTGCCTCATCGTTATTGCTACACAGCCATAAATCATTCGCTTTACCAGAATGCTTAACAGCTGTTGCAACAATTCTGTGGTTGTGTGAATAAAGTGCTGCCTTTTGTGATTAATACCCCAGCATTGTGTTGCACTGCACGCTGATTGTTTTCAGATTTTGTAGGAAAACTGGACGGATTGTTAAATCAATAAACCGAGGGGCTTCTAACACAAAGGTAGGCTGCACATACTGTATATCACAGTCAATCAATGCTATGCTGTGCCAGTGGTTCATGCCTACCAATACATGCCAATTAGGTAATACAGGAACACTTAATAAGTGAAATGTGTTTATAACACAAAAAAATGTCTTAATTTCGTCAAGCCCCACTGCTGGCTTCATAGCCATAGTTTTTTATTTAGATATTTTTTACTTTTGTTTTTATGGTGTTGTTACCGCTTTTGAAAAGTAAACCTTCACCAGCTTATCCTGTGACTGCTTGGTCCCTAATCATTCATGCAGAAACCATTCAAGTCAAAAATATGAATTCAAATGTAGCTTGAATGTCTGTCTAAAACCAGTAGTTATAGTAAATAGAATAGTTAAATACTTCTCTACAGCTTCCTTCCTTTTACTTAAGCCTAAAATTAGCTTTAATAGCCTTGTTCCCTGCAGTATGCTCACCCTTTAAACTCAAGGCAGCTGTTTCCCAACTACAATAATGTTTTACTCTTTTAACTTCAATTTTTCATTAGCAGAACTATTATCATAGCTAATAAATGTATTTTATTTTATATTCTTTTTAAAGATATTAGTTTTACAAGTTAAATGTGAAGCTTTGTCAGGGAAACCAAACAGAGAGTTAAATATTTCCCGCTGTAAAAGCTAAAAGAAATAAAACAAAATAAATGAATATATAAGCTACAGGCCTGTTGTTACGGACTTTTAGTATTGCCTCATAGAATGTGTTTTTTTTAGCTGTTCGTAGTTGCTTGAAATGGCTAGACTAGAAGAAGGAGTTACTATAGCCTTGAAAATACTCAATGCGGACACAGACAGCTGCAGACCCAACAACTGAGTAGTCATTCCTATTATACTTGTTATACTTTGAAGTCTGCTGCTATATGCGCATGTGTAGTTGATGCATTGTAATGTAAATTCTAAAAAACAGGCAGGCTTGTGGACGTCCCACAGTGACCCTCGTGCTCACCATCTCTTTTAGCAACCATGTAAATGTGTAGTTTGAAGCACTGCTCAAAATCATATTTAGAAGTAATTTAATAGTAATTAAGCTATTTAGGCTTATGATTTATAGGTAGACCAACATTTACACATAACAGAAAATATCGCCAACTTTGAGCTATAGCCACCCCTAAATTATTAGTTAGCCAAAAGATATAGTTACCTGTGTTGACATCCACCTTAAGATCATAGAGGCCATGCCACTAATAATAACTAGAACATAAATAGTTGAGTTATTAAAACTAACAGGTCAAGAAATTCTTCCCTATGAGAGTAGTCTTTCTTCTAAGTTGTGCGAACTAGCTGCTGGCTAGTTAAAGCATCCCAGCCTGACCTCCTATGTAAAGCAGGGGGAAGATGTTACACTTGCTCCACCGACAAGAACGTGACCAGAGAATATTGGAGTCTCTGAAGCATCCAACGAGTGCGTCTGAAAAATGCAGGCACTGTAATAAAAATGATTTGTTTTAGAGTTAGTTCTAAAAATGCTAGTAATGCAAATAATATGAATAAATAAAGTAAATTCCTTTATTTATTCAGAGAAGCTTTTACTGATAATATTTACCTAATTATCTGCAGATCCCATGAACTCCCAGCAGATGTGTGAGTTGGAGTTCTCGCCCGCAGTCTTGTAGTGCAGCGTGTTCAGGCCAAATCTCAGACTGAACTTAATTTATTTTGGCCTTGTGTTCCAGAAAAGCAGGAAGGAGATGCAGAGCCAGGCTGAGTGAGACTGAGGGAAGAAAGACAATTAAAACTGATAGCACTCGTCCACATGAGTGTCAACAGCAGCCAGGATGGAAGCAATTTATTCAACCAATCATCCAAGTACATGAAGTGCACCGGTGTTCTGCTGCTGCTGCAGCGGGATGCTGGAAAAAGCGATAGTAGTTTCCTCTCTATGAATCACTAGAGGCAGGATGCTTGCCGGACGCAAAGTGGATTGTTCAGTGTCCTGATAACAATTTAAATCCTGTTATGGATAATGCCGCGTAATGCCATCCTGAAAATTGAACATGACACTCAAACGATTTATTATCCTTGTATTCTTAACCTTGGATATCGGATTGTTTGTCCAACCATATCCTTTTGATCCTCTAGGAAGGAGCACTCTTGATACAAGCATGCATTTTTCATTGAATGTAGAGTGTAGTTTTGAACAAACAGATAAAACCAAGCGAGAAGGATGGAGAGAAGATGATGCATGTGTCTGTGCGGCACAGAAAGGATGGTGAGAGTTGCACTAAATGTTCCTAAAATGCTTTCAGATGTCACACAAACTGGGAGAGATATGCTGTATTTATCCGCGGTGAAATACCACTACATTATGCTGTGAACGCTGTTTAATGTCAGAGCAGTTAAATCTTTCATGATGCAATTTATCACATCGTAATTTTAGCCACAGGACAGTTTGAGTCAGACAGTTTGCAGATGTGAAGCCGTTGCGGGGGTAAGAAAACAACAGCTATCAAATAAATCACTGAAACAGCTTTTTTGGAGCATTTTGAATGAATAAAGTCTGTAATTATTTTCAGCATGATACCTCGTTAAACTCATGCCATTTGTATGAGAATAACCAACAGTTCATTATGACCCAGAGGCATGTGCACACTTTAGCCTCGTTCTGTCCAGCTGCTTTTTCAGGCACAGCTGGTAATGGCTAAAAAAGAAAAAAAAAAATCCACAACAAATAGGCCTCCTTTCAGCCCCTCCTTATTGTTTTCAAGAGCTTCCTCTCCCTCTGGTCCTGGGCTGACACCAGGGCCGGCCTTTGGTCTGATTTAAGACCCTGGCCTACTGATGACCCTGTTTGCTGCTCTCTCCCTCCCCTGCTCTATCTCTGGCTTTAGTTTAGCTCGACTTAGGGAAATGCTTGCTCATTCTCTCCACCACTCATTAATCCAGTGAACAATGAAAGGAGCTGAGCACAAACGCTGTTGTGCGTAAATCTTTAATGTTGGGCTTTTACTTTTCTGTCCTTTTGTTTTACGAGGCCGGGGCTTTTGTCATAAACAGATTTTGAAATATATTCTCTGTCTAATGCTGCTGTACTCTGCGGGAGAAGATTATTCCAGTGTTTCAGAGTTATGTTGGACCATTATCTGTTTTCCTGTCACAGGCTGGGAATTGCAGTGAATCCTGACTTTCCTGTTCTTGACTTTTTGGCATCAGACAGAGCATTCGATGATTCATGTGCTCTAAATGAATGTCATTTCTCTAAGACAAATAGCCAACCCTTGACCTTGACACTCTGACTTTGTACTGGCTTTTGTGCAGGGATGTGTAGCCTCTAAATGCATCAATATATTATTTATGTGTGCTTAAGTTATTGTTATTGTTGCCTCAGCGAATACAAAAGGCCAGAGCTATGGCCTTGGGCCAGGCGATAGCACAGTTTGTCACTGTTTTTCAGTCTCATGCATAATTAAAAAACTTAAATTACATGTCATGTACAAAATTTTAATGCTGCAGGAAATGGACTACACGAAGTTTTATTTTCCTTTCCATGAGACTGACAGGAAATCAATTAATCCTGATATATTATTTTATGCTGGACAGGCAATGGGCTACAGGAGAGAGAGGATAGAGATTGGCTACAGCTGTTCTCATTGGTGCAGCCATATATTATAGCTGGCGTGTGTGACAGCTTCTGAGGAAAATGGCTGAAGGGTATCAGGCAGGTGACTCTAGTGTAAAAAGAATCACTCTGCGGGATACAAACTGTTTTCAGAGGCTTGTATAAGATTTGCAGTGGTGAGGAAGCGCATTACTGCTGCACTGCATGTAACGCAGTTTTCTCCATATTTTTTCCAGCATTGGCTTTCTGTCACCATTTATGAGGACGCTTTCTGTAGCTCATGACATTTTATGTGTTAGTGCATGCGTGCATATTTCATATGTTTAGACTGACATATAGGAAAACTATGAGATAGTTTTGCAACTTTTGGCAAACCTGTAGTCATTAGGTTGTAAATATTTATAAAGTAATGAGGTCTTTTATCATTCCTGCTCTGAATATTGGAGAAGTTTCACATTTGTTTTTGCCAAATAAACCTAGGTACCTATTTCTCAAGAGTGATTCATGATTCCTTGTACCTTTGTGTAACTCTATACCAACACTGTAGCGTTATGGGAACTTAACCAACATATGTGCAGTCCTCCAAAATGCAAGATTGCCCCTGGCTTATAAACCTGTATTTATTTGCTGACTGGCTTAAAGGTTCACTTAAACCACCACAAACAAGTTCACAAAAAAGACAAAGAAAGACTGAAGAAGCTTGATGAAGCACCGTTGTGAGTCTTTGTAAAACTCAACTTTCACTCCACTACAAAGAAATACTTTTTGCTCTATAACTTTTGCCTTTCCAAGACAGGAACAACTAGGAACAAAAGTAGACACCAAAGCCTTTAAGCCTTGAGTTTAATTATCTATGTTGCCAAATCCAGATTTGTTTGCATTTTAATAGGACTAATAAATCCCTATACAGTGTTGTTTTGCTGTTTTTGCTATTGGCAAACTGCTATACGTAAACATACTGATAAAGGTCAAAATGTAGGAGTGGCAGAGTTTGTTTATATGATAAAAAATGTGTCATTTTAACCTATTGCTAGGTGGTTGCCAGGCAGCATTATGGGATCATAATTGGTAATGCTTAATTCAACTATTGTGGCTATAAATTAGACATTACTATGGGAAATAAACATTCTAAAATGCTTTTATAAGATATGTTAAGGTCATTTTAGTCTGTTGATTAGTTTGGACTTTTAATTGTTTCTTTGAACTGTTCTTTTCCCAGGGTGCAATGATGCTACAGCATAAATATTAGTTATCACATTGTCAAATGTACACATACACCCCTACTATAATATATGGTTAAATACCACTTAACAAGTTGCACTTTTTCTAGCCATCAACAAGTTTCTGACTGGATATTTGAAATTTGATATTATCTTCGAAGTGGCAAAGTTCATTTAATTTGGTTGGTTTCCTGGCAACTGACTTTTAAATGTAATATAATACACAAATTTTCAATAGGGTTGAGGTCGGGGCTTTGAAAAGGCCATTAATGTTATCCTGGTTAATCCATTCCAAAACAAGTTTTGATGTACGTTCAGGATCAGAGTCTTTTTGGAATAAACAATTATGCCCATGTTTCAACCATCTAATTGTTGAATTGAGGTGAAGTTGAAGAATTTGGAGGTAGTCCTCCTTTTTCATTATTCTAACCACTTGTGCAATGTACCAGTACCACTGGTAGAAAACAGCCCCAGAGCATGATGCTACCACCACCATGCTTAACAGTTGGTACAGTGTTCTTAGGTTTGAAAGCCTAAAATAACTAAATCTTCCTTTCATCTGATATAACCTGGCTTCATGATGTGGGTGGCAGCAAATTTCACTTAAGCTTGAAGGTGTCAATTTTGGAGCAGGGGCTTCTTTCTCGGTCAGCACCTTCTCAGTCCACTTTGATGTAACATTTGAAATTTTGATTGGTACACTTTGAAAAACACAAACAAATGGCAAGACAGACATTTTAAAAAACATTTCTTTTTCAAGAGAGAATTGTAGCGATTGAATTTTAAATTACACAATTTAATATCTATTAAAAATAAAAATAAATTGAAAAATTTCTGTACATACATGTATGTATGTAAGGGGACACGCACGAGACAGCATAATGGTTAGTCCTTTATGGTCAGATAACACTTCACCAATGAACCAGCTGTGCCATAATACTCACAGGCAGAATATCAGTGAAGACCGAGACACAAAAAAAGGATCAGTGAGTGATTCACCAGCGAGTTTTTTGCCCTCTTCTCCAGGTTAATTCATGGGATGAAATGTTGTGGCACATGATGTGTCATATATCAAAGGTAGGGCATCAGTAATCTTTGCTCAAGGGCATGGATAACAGGCAGATAGACATGTGAATGAGATGGAGGGGGTTGGAGAGGGACTCATCCCTTTCTGCCATCACCACAGAGAAGATAGAGGAAGATTTATGGGACATCACGGACCACATACCAGCAGCCTGACCATCTTATATGTGAGCCGTCACTCCCACAGCAATCCTCCTTCTTGTTTATAAAATCCAACACCCTAGAAAGCAGGTGACTCACACAAGTGATATACTGAGACGTAATTGGATTCCCATTTAATGTTTTAGTTTTTAATACTTTGTGCTTTTTTTTCCAAGCTGTAATCCAACTTTTTGATACTGCTTGCGGCAGATCCTGCCCACTGGTGACTGATTGGAGCCGAGCGAGTTCCAACTCAGTGACTGACACTGATAAAACTGCATGACTAACTCTGTGTTTGGGCTCCCTGACACATATAACCGTCTCGCACTGTGTGGTTGAAATAATCTTAGAACAACCATCAAATTTCTCCTGGGATTTCCAAACAAAGAGCTATAACACAAGCATATCTAATGTTCAGGATATCTGTATTTGTTTTTACACATTAGCAACGCACTGACGTTCGATAAACACAGATGGTTTGGAGTTTGTCCAGTTTCCAAAAGTATGGCACAAAGCACAATAGTCTTACGCATTATTTAATTACAGTCATCTGTAATGCTGTCACTTTGACTCCACCTTAGCTGCGTAGCATGTTGTTGAAATATTAAACAAAGTCTTGCTCGCAAAGCCTTGTGACAGAAATCAGCGACGGTAATACGCGAGCATTGTCGCCAAAGGTAATGGGTCGTAAACTGATCCACGGTAATTATAACTGGGGACAGATAATCACAGAGGTATGCAGTGTCATTCAACGATTCCCCAGTTTTCCTGGAAGAAAAGTCGTCACATGTGGCTCAGAGGTTATCTGTGATTTGTGCGGCTCGCAGCTGGCGCCCTCCCTCAGGACACACTTATGTATTATCTTCATTCATTACAAAAAAGTCTTTTTAGATGTGTAAAGCCCCTTTGGGTGTATCAGCTGCACTGTACACAGCACAAATATCTTGGAGGGCTCTTAGTCTTTCAAATTAGGAATTAAGAGGTTTTTTTCTGGCAAAACTGCAAGAATTAAACTTTGTTGGTTTGAGCTGTAGTATAGTATTCATTGTTACACAGTGCCAGGTATGGCTATTAGGTAGAGAGAGCACATAAATCAACAGACATATCCTCAGGGAGCAAGAGGAAACCACTGCAGACATCTTCTAGTATACCTAATTTCATGCGAAAATTACATTACAGGTTCAACAACCCCTTCAGCACAGTTTATAAAATGGAAATCTGCTCTTTTAAATATTGAAGACAAAAAATATGCAAATTGCCTAATGCTTAGTCTCCGATCTTTTAAAAAGGATGCTTTATTTGCTCTCTTGTATGTACACGCTCACAGCGCACATCAGATTCTGTTAATCATGCTGCACTTTGGATGTTCCCTGTAGCAAAGGAGTGCCATATTTCACATAACTCTGCTAATTGACTGAGTGACCGACGAGAACTGGACAAATTACAGCCTCTACAGTGAGTGCACACTTGTTACAAGCCGATGTAACAAATTTAATATTTGAATTACGCACCTTTTGTGGGTGTTTTGTTGTTTTTGTTTTTTTTTTAATCTTTATAAAGCCTTGTGGGCAAAACCACAGCCCCTGTGTGTATCAGATTGCTTGCCAGGAACTACTGAACTTTTCTTTGACAGGTCATTCAGACTGTGACAGCAGCAAAATGACAGTGGAATCAACTTAAAAGCCAGGATACAAAGCGAGTCTGGCAACTCAGCTTCACATCTGATCCACCACAGATGCTGTGGTTGGTGTCCATGTACCTGTCAAGGGTTATGAGGAGATCGAGGAAGTGGCTGCGTTCGTTGGTGGATATCCTTCCTCTCAGCAGCAGTGAGGGAGAACGCCCTGCTCACACAAAGGGTAGCCTCACTCCTTCACACTGTTTATTTTTAGTCATAACATCCACTACAATTGAAAGTATGGGTCAAGGTGAGGCTAGGACAATTGTGAGGGGAGGGTGCCTGAGGAACAACAAACAGATGTTCTTTGATGATAATTGCAGGGAAGGGAAAAGGACGGTGGAGAGCATGCTTGTGAAACGTTCACTTGTTGAAGCTGTCCCTCCTGCCTCTGCCCCCTCTGAAGCCCAGTGGTGGTATGTTGTTTAGCCCCAGGAGCCAGGGTGGGCCTGCTGGTGCCATTACCCTTACTTGCCAGAGGTGACATCTGTTCACAGTAGCAGTCACAAATTTGAATGCCAATATTCTTGCCTTGAACTGACCTGGAAAAAAGAAGGAAAAAAGTTTGTGTCACTCAGTGACAATCTTTCTTAACATGAAAGGTTAGGAAGCCACAGCCTTTAATCAAGTGTAGCTGTCAGCAGGCGCCCTTTAAAATGGAGCTGTAAAGATAGGCTGTCAGCATTACAGCCAATGAGCGCGCGCTTTGAATGATTGATTTGTATAAATCATTTTCTTTTTTGCTCTCTCACCTACTTTTATGAGCAACCGCAGCGGTGGAGGATGGTGAGGATACCATCATGGGATTAAGTATAGCTCCTCCAGGCTGTCCTGGTGATTAATGAGCTGCCACAGCATTCCCAACTGTCACTAAGAGGAGCTTGAGTTCAAATCATGTCTAGACTGATGATACAAAGGATAAAAATCTGTTATGTCATCATGTCTTTAATGTTCTGTGGTTCAGATGTTGATTCAGCAAGTTAACACCCTCCGTTACTCATTGCATCTATTTTCTCAAGGACTATTTGAACATTTAAGGCACATTTAAATCCTACAGTTATTGCTTTACATTAGTTTAAGTATCATGGTTAACTTACAGACTGTATGGAGTTTATTTGAGATAAGTCTTTAAAACCTAGCACAGTTCTGTCTTTTATATTAGCTATATAGTTTTGGCTCAGCTTAATCACCTTGCTTTAATTCCTTAATTTTCTTCTTTAACTAGCCCTCTAGGTTTTTCTTATCACTTCTTAGTCTGGCTCTCTATTTGATTATCATTTGTTGTATACTACTCAGTAAAGCCACAGTCAGACAGGACAGAAAGTGTAGAACATGTGGCAGGCTGAGGCTAGCTAACAGTTAGCATCACATATGTTACCAAAGATTGTGTTCATAAATGTCATTTCAAGTCACAACAACAATTCAGAGTCTGAAAACAGAAATGTGAAATGTACACAGGCAAAATTGATGTCAGACTAATTAGTTACTTAAACCTCCTTGCCCATGTGTACGCCCCTTTGTCTACAGGACTGGATTAATTCTACATTGCACAGATTCTGGTCCATATTGACATGACAGCATCGCACAGTTGCTGCAGATTTGTCAGTGCCACATCCATGATATGAATCTCCCATTCCACCACATCCCAAAGATGATCTGGTAACCGTGGAGGCCCTTTGAGTAAAACGAACTCTTTGTCATTTTCAAGAAACCAGCCTGAGATTTGAGCTTTGAAGCAGCCATCTGAAGATGGGTACTCTGTGGTCATGAAGGGACAGCAACAATACTCAGGTAAGCTGTGGTGTTTAAGTGATGCTCTACTGACTAAGGAGCCTATGTCTACATATATCCTGTACATCATTACACTATCATGAACCACTGATACGAGGTTTTCAGCCCAGTAGATCAGCAATTTCTGCAATACTCAGATGAGGACGTCTGGCACCAACAACCATGCCATGTTGAAAATCACTTAAATCACCTTTCTTTTCCATTCTGGTGCTCAGTTTGAACTTCAGCAGGCTATGTAGACCATGTCTGCATGCCCAAAAGCATTGTGTTCCTGCCATGTGATTGGCTGATTAGATCTTTGCATTAATTAGCAGTTAAAAAGTTTTACCCAATAAAGCGGCCAGTGTGTATGTGGTCTTTTACAAAAAGGTATACAAGTTCTACTGATATACAGTTCTACTGTCTTTCTTAAATTGACTTAGCTTTATGGAGTAGTGGTATTTTGCAGAATTTCAAGAGCTTGCTTAGATTGAATTTTAAACTGAATTTGCTATCGGTTATCGGTTTATAGCTGAAGAAACAGATGGCCTTTGTTCCATTCCTTACCAAATTCTGTAGCTGCCATGCTCGTGATGTGACTTTTTCCACATTAAAGTAATTAAATTGGTGTATTTGTTTTAAAATGTATAACAGACAGGAAACCGATTTATTGTGTTATCTCAATCCTGCTCTATAATTAGCCCTGTTTTCCTAAACTCAGATATTAATAGAAATGTCACTCTTTCTCCATAGTTTGCCATCTTATTCTTCAGATCCTCCAGAGATTCTTTATGCCTTGCTTTAGGGGTCAATTCTTGTAACGTTTTCTGACCTTTTGCATTAAACCAGTTAGCTGTGCAGAAAGCTGTGAGCGAACCAAGAAAGAGGAAAATTGAGCCGCTCCACATCTATCTCTCCCTAAGGAGTGTCGTGTTTCTCTTTCCACCGTTTATTTGAAAGCTATCATTTCCTGGGATTCATGGCTGAAAAATGGCATCGATTCTCCGGATGATAGATGCTAAGTGTCCTTCTATCGACATGCCTATTGACAGGCCTGTGTAAATTGTGCATCTTATTACCCTCTTGGATAAATGATACACCTTGTGAACAAGGAGGCTGTAGCTCAGTCGATGGCAGTGTCTGAACATCTCCTACAGTGGCGGGTGTCACTGCTAAGTAGCATGATCCATTTTGTCAGAAAACACCTTATCAGCCACTGTGCTGAATAATTAAACATAATAAGACTGACAGAAGATAACATTCATTGGCTAAGCATGAACAGGAATGACTACAGAGGATTTTATTCATTGCTGCGCTTCCTCCACGAAGGTCAAATCTTAATCTAAAGGTATCTTTGAATCTAATATTGCTGTCTGGAAAGTTTGCTATAGCATTAAAATGACTTATGTAAAGCCTTAAACCTACAGCATGAGCTGTGAAGCAACTCGTTTCTTTACTGCATTGTTTACAAGGCCTATTTTTCTTTGACTCTGTGAGGTTTATTGCATCTTAATCCTGCTCTTTTGTAGCACTGCCTGCAAGGACGTTAAATAATGTCCTACTGCCAACTGCTTTCTCCGTCTCAATTTGTTTTATAGTAATACACAATTTAACCTTCAGAATAGCATTTGCAGGTTCATAACACTTGGAACAGGTGTAATTTTTCCAACAAACAGAGCTGCAATGTGACCCTATTTATCTGTGCTTCTTATAATGCATCGTATTAATATGTGGGCCATTCATAACCCATTATTTCAGCGGGACAATAATTCACTTAGATTGTTCAGTCTTGCTACTAGGGGAAATCTTTTTCGTCCAGTTGTGCTTTAGTGCTCTACCATGCAGCTGTTGTGTGTGATCTGTGGGAGTTTGGCTTTGTAGCTTTTTGCTCAAGAGTCCGTGAACCATTACGATGTGTTATGGTGAGGAAAATGGGCTCTTGTGAGTAACTCTGTTGAAAACTTGAATTTTCTGGATTGATTGCTGCCTGCGATTTGGACTCGAGTATTTTCTGTAGCCATTCATTCTTATCAAGACACATAAATCACCATATTGAAAATTTCATGTCACTGTAGGCAGTATAAGTAATCAATACTGATAGTTTGCGCGGATAAATTTCAGCTGTAATTATTTCAACAAGACAGTTTTCATTGTCCGATTACACACATCCTCGGTGAGGATGTTTACTTGGAGAGTGCAGCTCGAAGCAGAGCTGTGTGGTTACTGCAAGCTGAACTGCTGTGCCACCGTTTCTTTCCCTCGTTCCGAAGATGAATTAGCAGCTTCTAAATAATGCAGTGAACCCTAATTCTCTTTGATTAGTAGTGAGTTAGATGATGGCGACCCATTGAAATTGGTCATCAGCATAAATAACGAGCGAATGAACTGATAAAATGCAAAGTCCTCGGCCATCATAAATCAAATGGAATCCACTGGCCGTGGAAGCGGGTGGAATTAGAAGTCCATGCTCCTATTAATTATGTTGCCTTGTGAAGGCGACAGCGTGATAAATCAGCGCTGAAAGGCCCTTCACTGGCTGAGCCTGAGGAGTTAGACTGCCTGCAAATTGCTTTGTGTATGCTCCTAATTGTTTCTTAAATAACCCACCTTTTTGAGGCAGGTTGGAAAGGTAAGTCTACCGAGAAGGGTCGAGGAAGTTAGAGCTGCTGCCTCTCAAAGATAATATAATAAAAAATTCATTTTTTTTCTGACTAACTGCTGTTACGAGCGCTATATACATTAAAGACAACAACATCAGTACAACACTGACTAGACCAAATAACCAATAAGAAGAATACCTAGTAACAATCTATCCATATAAACTGTGTATTTTTATTAATAATATTTACTATAACTAAGCAGGTTCTCTCAGATGAGGGTTTGTTTCTTTATTTTTCTGTATTTTTCTCTTTGATTACTCAGTTGCACTCACTACCAGGCCGCTGATTAACTTCAATCAATATATTGATCCCTTTAAAACTCAATTAGCTTGTCTTGCCTGACAGAAATTTTACTTTAAATCTGTGAAATCTTTACACAAATATTAAAAGCGTAAAGAAGACAGTGTTTTAAGTTTGGGGTTATGCCTTCACTCTCCCCTATTTTCCCTTTACAAACACTTGCCTTTACATATACTTGCCAACACACTTTTAAAACAGTTTTTATTTGTGTCTACCTCTCTGGAGTCCTTTCCCCTCTTGTGCAGGTTAACATTTCCCAGCAATGTCTTTTTTGTTTCTTTCTGGCCAAATGAAAATCAAATGGGATAAATAAAATTGCTTCAACCTCAGAAGCATGTAAAAATGATCAGCTCTCTAAGGGGCATATAATTAATGTGAATATCGAGGCAGCCATGAACTATTGCTCATTAAAGTACAACTGTGTGAATTCGGCCTAGGAACTTAGCTCGTATTTGTTGAGCAGTGGGCATCATCTAGCGTGAAATGTAGACTTTCCACGGTATTTAGCAGGAATATGCAGTTAAGTTAAATTGCGTGTGCTGCCTTAAATGCCACCGGTCTTGTAATAGTGTATGACTTTGTGGTTCTCTCTGATGTGGGTGTACGTGATGAAGGGCTTCGCAGTGTTTGATCTGCTGACAGTTCAGAGGAGCCACGTGTGCACCAATCAGCCACATCATTAAAACCACTGACAGGTGAAGTGAATAACACTGATCATCTTGTTACAATATTCTGCTAGAAAACCTGTGTGGATTTTAGTTTGATGGGCACCAGTTGTTCATGTTTTATATTTATCCTATTAAATCTAAGAAGAACATAACAAATACCTATTGTAAGTCAGCTCCTTTCTGGCTTTTTCTGTTTATAGTGTAAGAATCAGCTTTGATGTCAGTAATGCCAAATGCAGGGACATGTTGTCAGTAGCTGCTAACCTGCATAGTGTCTAGTTAGCGAGGAAGCTTGCTGCTCTTATGTAACTCGCTATTTATTGGTTCACCTTGCAATCCAAACCAGTAAATTCAGTTTGCTATCAAATATAACAAAGACAGAGAGCATAGTTTGACAGATTTATTACATGTTAAAACGATTTCTGTCGAAATTTCTGTATATTAGGCAAATTCATGGGCCAGGTTTTGTGTTGTTTTTGCTTTTGAGAAGATGGATTCCCCCCAGTGTTTTACTCCTCACTTGATAAATGACTGGTTGGAATAAAAGGATTCATGTTGTCAATTCATTTTCTCTTAATCAATAACTGTCTCATGTGTGCATACTTGTACAAAGAGCACGTGTGCATGTGTGGTAATGGGCGTCCTTCTGCTGACATTCAGCCTCTGGTATATGTTTGAGTTTAAATAATGTTCCTGTGCAGTTGGAGGAATAATGGTGCGGACTTTCATGACATTGCGTCAGTGCCAAGGTGACTGACTCGAGGACTGATTGCTCCCTCTGTCTGTCTCTCTCTCTCTGTCCGTTCCCCCTTCTCACCCTGTCAATAAGCATCCTCTTGTCTGATGGAGTCACATCAGGGCACTGCAGCTGACACCATGGTGTCTTTATTTCCTGCAGCAATCCTTTTACAACAGACATCAGTGGTGATTAATACACTGACAGCAGCCAGGAGGTTAACCCCCTGCTGCCCACCAGCTACTTTTACTGACAAACACACACACTATTCACCTTATACACCTGACTACCCCACACTGCAATTTCTTCTTTGATTTGCACTGTATAATCAAAGAATGAAGCTGCAGAATTTGCCCAGTACCGGACACTTTTAAATTTGATTGATAGGAGCAGATGATACTTGGTATTCCAAAACTGTCTTTTACATTAAACCAAATGGTTGCTCCCACTTGCAGCTGTCTGCGGGGTTATTAAATCGGAGGTCTTCCGATTTAAATTTATGGCATCCATTACTTGAGGATTTACATGTCCAGGTGTTGCATCTGTTTGGCTTCAGGTAGGGGTCACTTTGATTTATTAATATCCACGGATTCATCTGGTACACAATCACTGACATATTGTCACTTAGGGCAGCGTTGTCGCTCCGTCTTCAACAGCTGTGACAACCTGCGTGTTATTAACTCCTTGGCTGAATATGCAGACGCGCAGACCGAACGTGCCGGCATCTGTAGGGTGTGATTACACACAGTGCTTAATGCTTATGATAGCCAATAAACAGCAAATCATAGACTTGAGGCTGAATGAGGATTTTCTCATCATCTCTAATCAACACCTGCTTAATTGTTGAACATCTCAGAAGTCTCATGACAGAGGAGATAAGTTAACAGTCTTCAGGAGTGATCGGACCATCTGGGTCATTCAGAGCCATATGTTCGCACTTTGTTGTTGATGCACAGGTTCATGGAAATGTTTTTTGTTTGCTAGAGCACACAGGTTCTGTCGTTTTGAGCACCAGGTTGTTTGTGACTGTCGTTCCTCACATCTGGAATAAATTGATTGTAAATTGATTAGAGGAGACCTATTGTGCTCATTTCTGATACTTTAATAAATAATCTACTAGAGCAGCTTTGTATAATTTATATTTGGCTCACATTTGGGATTACTTGCACAAATCCAGACCTCATTATACAAAGCTTTGCTCATATTTAATATGAGCCATTGTAACAGTACCTATATATGTCTGACACAAAGTAAGAAAATTCTAAATAGGCTCACACACACTGACTATATTTAGCTGCTGCAAATTTAAAATTTGGTCCTCTCAAACAAAACAGGCAGCTCTTTACCTATTTGTAACACTGTATAACTTTAACATTGATTGCATTAATAAAAGTCATCTAATGATGATTCTTACCCCACCTAAAATTACATGGTGGTCTAGCTTAGTTGCAAGAACTTTCCGTATCGCCTATGATCCCTAAATAACAAGCTGTAAATGGTTACAGTTACAGTTATTTCATGCTTTCTATTAGCACACTACTTTCATCAAAGATCCTCTGCACTAAGTTTCAGAAAATCACAACATAAACAAGAGGCTACAACCTCATTTGGCACCAAACATCACTCCTTCACAGTGTGTGTCAGCAGGATGGACCACTGAGGGCCATAGGTGGCCCAGTTGTTAGGACATACCAAATGTCACAGGCTGAGGGAGAGATCGTCCCCTCGAGTCTCCCAGATGCTGCTCCCACCTCTCATCATTAACTCTCACACTGAGATAGTAATTAGGGCTCCTCGCGGCGTAAGACAGATCCTGCATCAGACCAGATTTTCTAAGCTGTCATTCTAATTCTAAGTCCAGCGCAAGATGGATCAGGTTGGTGTTGATACCGATGTCAGTTATTGGTGGTAACTTTGCTCCAAGCCAAAAGACTGTCCACTGTAAATCTGAAGGTACTAAAAACAAAAGGTTTGTGACAGAGGTGACGACGCTCCATAATCTTTCTACCGATTTCTATGGCTATTTAAGTGTTATTAGTTCTGCCTTGTGGCTCGCAGACTAGAACAAAGTAGATCTCACTTTTGCAGCACTTTCTGTCATGACTCATAGGAAGAGTTAAGCTGCACAGTTAAGTCTGACTAGTTCCCCACTCCTCAAGTAACCTGCAAATTTTAACATTTTCTCGCTGCGCAAGCGAGGACATGTTAATTGGATTTGACAAGGGCATATTATGCACAACAAATATGCATAATTTGGCAAAAAATGGAACATAAAATTGGAAATAAAAAAAGAGAACAAAGTCGATTTACATGGTTGGGTAGTCTGAATGTCTGGTATCATATTCTCTCCTGCCGCCTGCATAAAAAGGCACGGAACTGTAACAATGGGTATCAGTGGAAAGTGCTTTAAAGTTAAAGCTGATGGATGGCTTGTCAAAAAAAATAATTGCACTGGTTGGAAAGTGGGTCTGCGTGCATAGAAGGGGGAGAGCAGGATCTACAGAGAGGATGATGGGAAGTGACAGTGGTCTGTCAAGACACAGTGGCTGCCCAGAGTAGTGTGAAGCCCCAGCTAGAAGGTGGCAGAACAGAGCAGGCTGTCAGAGCAGGAAAGTGCCTTTAATACATTGAAAAGAAAAGGAATCCGCCTGTCAGACCTGTTCAGCTAGTCAAGGGAGGAAGAAGGAATATGGTGGAATAGGTAGAGACGTGGCAGAGCTGGGCGAAGCCGGCATGCCACTGGCCTGGCTGCAGGTACAAACCAAGAAGACGAAGGAGACGGATTGTCAACCGCTGCTGGCTGCTACCAGTTACGACTGGTTCCTTTTGCTGTGACAATTCATTAATCAGCTGGACAGATCTGGCCTTATTACATGGAATATTTGACACTTGAGCAATTGGCTTGTCTACTGCATCTTATTAAAAATGCAATTCAAAGTGAATTCTGGCTCTCTTGTCGTAATTTAGAGAAGCTTGTTATCTATAAGGAGTCCCGCACTGACCTTGTGAGGGATGCGGTGCCTAAATGTTTGAACTATTAGTGAAAATATATATAACAGCATATAAAAAGAGCATAAACAGTATGACACTCATTCATCCACTTGGTTCTCTCTCATGCATGATATAAAAATGTCATGCCTTGATTGGAGGAATGATGTATAGACTGACCTAACAAAGGATCAAGTGCCCAGTAAGACAGACAGCTAATAGATAGAGAAGCAAGAGGAGCCTCATTTAGAGAGGAAGGGCTGTTTGTGCTGCCAATATGACAAAGGGGAAGTCGACAACCATTGATCCATGCTCATGGATGACAGCTTAAAAATTCAGCAATAATCATGACAAATGAGCAGAGGCACCACAGCCAGAAAATTATCAATAATCAGCGGCTGAGAAGAAATGCCAAGGTCAGAGAGAAAAGGCTACTGAAGTTGTCTGAAAGTGGACACTGCCAGGTGATATATTGGTAAAGATAGGAGGAGCAGCCTTTAAAGCAAGGTAGAAGCTACTAATTAAGTTTTGGATCCCACTGGGATCTGAATGTCCCTCAGTATGGATTCTTTGCAAGAGCCGATTGAATGCCAAGGGCAAAAAGACCATTATGTAACAGACAGTTTCTGATGGCTTTGATTCCCCGCAGGGGAGCTGGTGGATGGATTTGCTGTATCAATAACTCAATCTCTTTTCAAAGGAAACCTGAAGAAGGCAAAGGAATTAGCAGCATCACGTTTCATGGCAGGTCTGCGTTGACGTGGGTTCAAGCTGTAGCGATAGAGAACATTTTTGAGTCACCTTTCCCGGTCGGGTTCGCGATGGTGAGCGAAGCTGCTCAACGAGCCAGTTGCCAACTACGAGATGTACTTTAACACCTCTTGTTCTGTGACTGACCTCCAAAGAGAAGAAGCCCAGGATGGACTTTAAACTGTTTCTACTTCTCTCGACTTAATGGAACAGTAACTCAATACAAGAAACCCTTCCGACAGCTGAATTTTGCACTAGCTCTGGTCCACACAAACCCTTGAGAGTTTTATGAAGGCTGTTATTTCTGTTTGCGTCTTAATCTTTTCTTGGTTTTCCAATTCTTGCTGGATAAAGTAACTAACTTTGCATTATTGGTCAATTTCTGGTCAATTTCCCAAACCATTTCCACTAACATAAGTACTTCATGAAACCTTAACAACCTCACCTGTTCACTCCTATTTTGATGGATTAAACTTTTTTTTTTCTTTTTAGAAGACAAAATTTGACCTAAAAAGTGTTTTTCATTATTCAGATTAACAATGTGATGCATTTTCTATCAGGCCCTATCAGCTGTTATATGTTAGACTGACCGGGAAAACAAAAATTTATTAAAAAGCCTTAAACACACAGTTACATTGTGTGGTGTCTTCATTTATAACAGATGTTTATTGGTACAGGTTCAGTAAAATACTAAACAACCCCCCCCCCCCCAAAAAACAAAACTGCTTTATAAAATCCAGAGCTCTTATCAGATTATTATACCTTACAGCTAATTCTGCACTCTTAGCTAACCAGGAGAGTATTTCTCTCAAACAATAAAAAAATGTAAGCTTTTACCTTTGGTATTTGTGCAGTTAAATACACAAAAACAACACCACATGTTGATCATCCCATAAGCGCTGAGTCACTTCTGCCAGCATGCACGCACATCGCGGTAAAGACATCACTTAGAAAACTGACTATTCTCTTCATGAATATCACACGCTGGAGAGACTGTGAGGGACATTGTTATCCAGTACAGTGCCCTAATTGACCTTTTATTTGCCTCAGTCACACAGGCCTAGAAACTGGTTGGGGACTCCCTGGGAATCTCACTTGGAAAAAAATGTGTATTCTCCAAATGGTTGGTTGCTGGCTGTTGTTGGGTAAAATTGGTTGCAAAGAGGGTGCAGTGCCATATACTTCTGCGACCAGTTTCACGTAGCAACTGGCAGCAACGACACATGAACTGTTCAGGGAATACACATTTTTTTCTTAGTGACTGGTTTATAGGACCTGTGTATCTGAGGCCTTAAAGGGGGAACATGAGTTACTTTACAGATAACATGATAAGGACTACTGCTGCATTGTTTTAACTTATATAAAACCTTTTTTCTTTCCACAGAAAGCTCTAAAGTATAATATTTTGCCTAAAGTAAGGCTTTTTAATGAATATAAGGTGGCATTGTCTCTCCTTTTATCTACAAGCTTGCTTTGGATGTCGGAGCTGGGAGTGACTTCACAGACAACTTTACTACTTGAGAATGCTCCTGTGGTAAATTTGGAAAAGCAAGGAAAAACAACAAGATGTGTTTTTCTTCTTAGCAAGGTAGAGCCATTCATGCGTCACTAGCAAAACAGCACAGTGCTTGTTTTTTTCACTCTTAAAGTCACTGCTGCACCACGTTATTGGATAGAGCCTGGTCAATGCTCTCCATGTGGCTTATTTACCAAGTCAAAAATATACAGCAGTGGCAGTAAAGATCAAAAGGTTTAACAGTTTTTCTACTGTTTTCACTGTGTTCACAGTCTCTTTCTTGGATTGTTAAGCCCTGGTTGGTGGGCTTCTCAGACTTTCCAAATTAGAAATTCTAACTTGAGGGGTGGTCCAGTTGAAAATTCTGACTGGGAACTTGGAAAATTTAGACTTCGACTTCAAGCCGAACTAACGTTATATAATACACAGGCTCAAGTTGAATTTTGGAGAATATAGGACCAGACTTTGAGAAGGTAGGGTGTTAATGGTGTATTAGTAGAATGGAAAAAATAGTCCTTGTTCTGCACTGATTTTCTCTTTATTTTAGTCAACCATGTATCATGACTGTAGCAACATCTTGGTAGTGAACCTAGTGATGTCAACAATAGAAACTCAGATTTTTCCTATCATTCTTAGAGCTCTCAAAAACTCCTGCTTCAAATATGATACACTAGGTGTTAGTGGGTTTTTTAAAAAGTCATTTATTCCTTTTGTTTTCAAGTTTGAGAAATAATTTCTTTACAGTTCTGTAGTCAAGAAACTTCTTTGATTCCTCTGAATAGTTTGAGTCTCATTTGTTCTAATAATGCACAAACCACAAATGGGTATCTGCCTTGTCCTCAAACCAGTACAGTTGCTATATCTCAATATTTTAAGTACTTAAAAAACCCCAAACAAACATGGTATTAGTTTGTTCACCTTATACCTGAGGTAACCCTTCTGGCCATGTTGTATAATCATTATCTGTAATGAAATCATTGACTTGTTTTGTAGTTGAGGCAATTAAGAGTTACATCATTAGACTTGGCTTTCTTTTCATTTAGGCTTAGTAGGCTGCATATCACTTAGTGCCAGTAGTTATTTGCTGCTTAAGTAGAATGCAAAAGGAGCAAACTGTAAAGTTGCTGACAAAGCCAGCAGGGCTCATTTCAGTGAGATGCAAATACTGTTATGCAGTTGCAAATGCACTTTTTTTTTTTTTTTTGGATCTCTTTAAATCAAGAAAGCACGTTGTTCAGCCAAGGTTCAATGGGCCAAGAGGTCAAAAAGACAAGAGAATAATTTACTAGTTGTGTCAAGCCCCTGTGATTGAGTCGTCATTCTGGCTCTGGGACTTGATTTGTGGCCTCTTTGTGAAAAGTGGCATGTGGCTGTAGGTATGCTCACTTCAGGGGAGGTGCGCTTTCTCACATCTCTGGTCCAAACTAGCACACTGCTGATAACAACATGGGATATTAATCCTCAGCTGCTGAAAATGATCATGCGGCAAAAAGAAAAACCTTGGTGGAGGTGTGAAACAATTAAGCGTCCCCTGAAGCTAATTTGTTGCTAAGTGTGTTTGGCATCCTTGCCAGGTCTATAGAATGTTCACATCTATTCATGCAGAGTGGTAAATTTTTAAAATAATGTTTGCATCATAATGCTATGTCGCCTCGAGAGGGATGATTATTCTGTCATATTATTGCCGCCCAGACTCAGCCCACACACTTCCTTTGCCTTTGCTGTAAGGATAAAGCACAGTTCCTGTTTTTCTGGGACCATCTGTAAGAAAAAACCAGCCCAAAGTAAAAACGATGACTGCAACTTGGCAGAAGATTAAACGGGCCCTCCGCAAAAGCCATTAATAATTCTCATATTTTGGAAACAGACCATACATACAGAATCTGTGGTATTTAATCTCCCCTCTCAGCGAATAAAAAAAAAGGTCAAATGGGAGGGAGAGACTTTTTTTTTTCTTTCCCAACCCAGAGTGATGGGCCTCGGTTTTCCAAGGCATCCCATTTGTCTGTCAGGGCTGTGAGCAGAGCCAGTGATTTAGTTTCCATCACATGAAGCTCATGTCCGGTTGATGATAGTGCCAGGCGGGATATGGGGAGAATTTGTCACCTGGAGCTTTGACAGGGAGATAATTGCTGATAGTTAGCAGAATAATAGGATATGCGCATTACTAGCCTCACAGGGTTTAGGGAGTATTTGTTGCTCACTCTTTGGAACATAAGTTCCTTCATCATTTCAGTACTGACTTTGTTTACACAAGGATAATTCAACCTAATCAGGGTGAAACAACCAACTCTGACACAACAACTAAGCATGCTAGCACTTTTTTTCATTATAGTGCTAAAACAGATTGGTGTTCTTAACAATTTAAGATATAGCTTTGAGTTTCTACCATGTACAAAGCCAATGTGAAAAGGGGATTTCTCTGTGGCATAAGTGACTGTATATAGACGACAGAGTGACGTGCTAAGTTATTATCTAACATGTGCAAGCTTGGTTAACAAGCAGCATCCAAACACTGTACGGGTGCATTGAACAGACATAAATGCATGCTAATTACGGCTTTGTAACTTATAAATTAACTTTAACCTATTCAAAAACTGTTTCAGAAAAACCAGCACCACTAGCATGGTCAAGGCCCAGTTTGGGAGTTGGTATCAGCAGAGGTGAAACCTAGCTGTTAGCCACAACTTTAAGCCTTCACGTATATTAAACTGGTTACTAATAAAGGTTTTCTCCCACTACAAGTGTAAAAAATGGTAAATTAGCTACATTAGCTAAAATTGTTTTGTTTTTTTAATACCAGGCAGTAAACGTTTTTATTTCTAGTCTCAGGGACATTTCAACATGTCAGCTAATGAAGAGTGACACCAGTGGCCACTGGAGGAACTGCAGTTTTTGGTTGCATTTGATTCTTAGTTTCTGCTCACCCATTCCACCAAGTAAATGAAAAAACCTAAATAAATAAACACAAAAGGTACAAGAAAGAACAGCCTGACAGGTGTTATGGTCCAGAGGTAAATTTTATAATTGATTTTGCACGCAGAGTCATACATACAGAAGTGAAATCACAATGTTTTTGCCATGCACTATCAGTGACACACCTCGCTGCATCCGCCTGCATGTCATAGTGAATATACACAGGTCAGGCAAAAACCCTCTGGCCCATCAGCAGGGCTCTCACAGCCTCAACACCTCTGCCAAACAGCATCCGCAAACAACAACTCTGCCTGTGGCTACAAACAAGGCGAGGCACATCAGAGCATAGTACAGAACCATTTCAAAATCATCAGGAGTTTCAGTTCTCTATAGTTTAAGTCAAAGGTTATTTTTCTCTCATTATTTCTTGGTTTATCCACTACTAGTGCCAATCGTAGCCTCCAAAGTGCAGCAGTCAGTGAACATGTCAAGTTTTAGCTGTTCTGGATTTCTTACTGACAAGATTTCCAAAAAAGAAAAAGAAAAAAAATCTTCACATCCCCGGATAGCAGCTGGTCTGGGAGTTCATCTGGGTTCTCTTAATGTTCTGTCTCAAGGCTAATTTGGACGTGGTTAAAACCATTCAGCCCAATTAGTTTGAACGAACAAGCCGATGTAGAGTGTTTCTCTGAAGTTGCACTGTTGCCCAAAGTGCTTCTTGATTTCCCTTCCTAATGGCATTGGCACCACACTGAGAGGATAAGTGTTGTGTGTTTTACATTCTTTTCAGATATAAGACAATGAAGATCTTTGTTCAAACTTAATTTGACCCAAATGTTGGCAAGATGTACACGCAGTTTTCCTTGAGTGACTTACAAAAGAGACAGGTCACATTAGACAGCTGTAATAGATGGAGAAGCAAAAGGAGTGTTGCAGATAAGGGAGATGTGCCAGAAAACTCAGCTGTGGGGGTTAGGGAATTATCTCTCCATAAAAGCCAGTGTTGGGTCAGAGAGCAGTCCCGAACACCCACCACCACCCCAACACCCTCCTCTGTCCTCCTGTGTGTTAACTAACGCTCAGCAGAGTGCTGCCTGAACTCGGGGCTGGCAGAGCCACAGAGTTGGAACCGAACTCTCAGCAGCTCTGTGACCTGGCTGAACCTGAACCTACCGCCCCTCAGTGGGAGATGGGGAACTGCTGAAGAAGTCCTCCGAGCCAGCGAGAGGCTGATTTAGACAGATTTACCCCCCTCCCAGCTAAAATATAACTTTGAAATGAAACACAAATTATCTCTGTTGGGAGCGCTGTGAAATATTTATTGCTGTTGTTTCAGTTGGTGTGGTTTTATGTGCCATTTGTGTATTGGATAGTTAATGGTGTGTATTTTCCGCTCATTTGTTGTACTCTTTTTTTCATTCTTTCAAGGATACACGAATGAATAAATCTTTTTATCATGCTAAAAATTAAAATTATGATTGCCTTTCCAAGAGCATCGCAGTGATGGATGGCAATACTGCAGCCTCTCCTGGACTTAAGGGCCATGGACATCAGTTGCTTTGAAATAATGATGTGGCTTCTATTGTCAAAATGGGAAGAGACTGCAAAGTATGCAGGTCCCACCCAGTAACAAGACTCAGCCCTATGACTTGCCTCATTCTAACTAGGCCTAATGAAGGGGAGGGGGCTTCAAGAAGTCTCCAGCATTCAGCCAGGCATTACCGATTAGGTCAGTGGAATGGCCGCTGGGCTGAGCGTGATGGATGACTGGTGGAATGAGTTTCTGCCTAGCGGTATTGTGAAATCTTTTCATTGTCACTGACGGGGCCTGTGAAGGGGACTGATAAATGAGGGAGCAAGTGTCAGAAACGCCCTTCTTTGCTCTGCTGTGGCTTTAATATATCTCCAGCTGCAGAGCAGAAAGTATTGATAAAAGCAAAAGTTTTAAAAATAACCACAGTCAGTGAGAGCCGGGCGGTGCAAGGTGGAGATGATTAAGGCAACTGGCTGCCGGACCAACGCAGGCTTGGTCACTGTAAATACCAGCAGAGGCCAGTGGCCGTGCTGAGAAGAGGGAGCCGCTTTTTATGTTCACGGGTGTTACCTCAGTGACACGGTGCTGTGATGAATGTGTTGCCTCCATCTGGTTTCAGCACATGTAATAAATATCTGGACTCATGTTTGACCTCTCTCACTTAGCAGCCACATCTTTCACATCCAAAAGGGAATCACGATTATGGCTGGGTGGAAGGTGGGGGTGGGGGGCTTTTTGCTGCCAGTATTTTTAGTATTAGCCCAGTAAAATGCACAGTCCATCTATAGCTGCAGTATAACAGGTCAATAAGATATTTGAATTGATAAAATGGTGACATTACCTGTAAAACCCAATAATATTACTTGTTTTCTAATTCTCACACTTAAATAGCTGGCACTCGCTACGGTTCATCTCTATGTCATAAATAATGTAAAATAATAAACAGATCATTTAAACCTAATGTTGATGAATTTCCTCTTGATCCACCCATGGATTACTAATTTTAATCGACTAATTGTTTCAACACTACCCGCAATAGATTAGTATTAATGAAACAAAAACGAGAAAATTATCGACTAAAATAAAGCATTCACGCAGGCACCGCTTTCCTTTTTTTCTCTTCTTCCTGCAGCTTTGTGGTCTGACCTTGCAGCTTCTGTGCTCCATCCATCTTGGGCTGTTTAGCCATTTCACTGGATACATACTGCGCAGATTAACACAATTCATCACCACAATCATCCTCGATTCATCACCCTTCCCAATGAATGTTTTGACATCTAGTTAATTTTCTGCTGATGATTTATCAAATTATAATTACCATACTCTGAAGGAGTCATTCATTATGTTGATACATGATAATGATGCCAAAGTGAATTGAATTTTAAGTAAGTTCTCTGTGATTATAACATATGCATTATTGTGAGTAATGCCTTAGAATTCGGTCCCCTCCAGCAGTAAAAAGTCTGCAGTGTCTCTTAATGTTGTGACAGTCGGTGCAGAAAAAGGCTGGTTATTATTTCACATTTTTTTCTTGCAACAGCGTCCAGAGCATAGAAAAGTTAGTCATGGAAAAAACTCTTAGGTGCTTTTTAAATTAAAAGGCACAATATTTCAGTTAGGCCTTCAGTTATGCTCCTGGGGAACAAAGATTTTAATAGCTCCCAGTTAGTGGCCTGTGTTCAGGCACTTTATTAGCACTGTTCACTGGTCCTTGGTACCATTGCTCTAAATACATAAATACTGGTGAGATACGTATATCACAAGACAAACTGTTCATGTATTGATCTTTTTTATTTCCTTGAAATTGTATTAATGCAACTAAACAGTTAGTAGGGCTGTATAAATGTTGTGGCAAATGGCTGCCTCTCCCTGAGCCTGGTTCTGCTGAAGGCTTCTTCCTGTTAAAAGGGAGTTTTTCCTTCCCACTGTCACCAAAGCACTTGCCTAAAGGGGGTCATTTTCTCTGTTTTCTTTGTATTATTGTAGGGTCTTAACCTTACATTATAAAGCACCTTGAGGTAACTGTTGTTGTGAATTGTGTTTCTTTGCTCTGTTTTCTTATTTTGACAAAAGTGCTCAATTTATAATGATTTAAACCAGAAAAACAGCAAAACCTCAAATATGTTGCATTTCTTCTTGATAGAATAAATGAATTTATTGCATTAGTTGTCTGATCACGGTAATGCTGATGTAAAACTTTCACTGCACTCTGCCCTTGTCCATTTCCATTTGCTGTCAGTAGTAGGCAGACCTGGCTTAGCTCCTCTTTCTTTGCTGGCTAATCGGAGGTGACTCAGATTTAATTAATTGTGTGTGATGTGTTTGGTATGCAAAAAGCAGGAATCTATTATTTTGCTCAGTACAAATGCACATCATTACTCAGGATACGTTGTTGGGAGATCAATTTTAAGTGTTAACTGGGAGCTATTTGAGTCAGTGTGGCCATCCCCTTTAGTTTTAACCACAATGGCTTCCATTTTATCACAACTCTGATAACATGAATCCAAACAAGAGTAGATAGGAGATGATTATGATAGCCATCATTGAATTGCTTGATGATTGATTACTTTTTGTACACTGGTGTTCAAATGGTCTTTATATGCGAGTAGCACTGCCTTTATATTTGAAGAGTGTTACCTTCACAGGAAATGTAGCCCAAATAAGTTTGTAGCAAACTGCTTACAAGTTTAACCAGAAATAAACAAACTTTAAAGGGTCCTTAATGCAGCAGCATTGATGTTTTCTTCGTAGTATTTGAATTTCACTGAACTGCCTATGATTGGTAATAGGTTCACTGTTTACACTTGTGAACCTATTTATTACTTCTTGTAGACACTGTAGAGTTCCTCTGTGATTTTTCAAAATTACAGCTATAGTTTGAGTCTGTATGATATCATGAATGTGGCATAATTCTCAAAGACACAGATCTGTGTGAAAACCAGGATTTTCCTGTTTATTATTGATCCTTTTCCCTAATTCGAAATAGTATTTAATTAGCCATACATTTCCATGTTACTCTTGTATGTCACTGATGCTCAGACTGAGGCATTTCACCCCACATTACAAGCCAAAGCAGCACAGTGATGCAGCAGTTAACATTGTTGCTTTACAGCAAGAAGGTCTGAATCCGGCAGCTGGGTCCTTTGTGAATTTTACATGTTCTCTCCATGCAAACACCACAGGCTGCAGTCCAAGTTCAGACATGTAAGTTAAGTTAAAAGATGATTCTTTATTGGCTGTATGTGTGAATCGTTGCCTGGAATAATCTAGTCTCCACATTAAGTTTTGTCCTACAATAGCTGTGATAGACTCCGGCCCTCCCTACCCGTGACCCCGAATTGGATAAGCGGAAGAAAACGGATGGATGGATAAAACAAGCCAACATCTGTTATGCTGATAAGTCATTCATAACTTCTTAACCTCTCACCTCTTTTCATATCATCCTCCTTGTCTTCTCCAACTTTTTGCGTCTCCCAAGAAATGTATGGGGGGTAACCTTGTGAGGGCTCACCTCACCTCTCCTCTCCAAGCTTGTCAGACCCAATCTGCAGTCATTTGGTGTGAAATGTGTGCTTTGGTCCAGGCCTCTCAAGGTCAGGTCCTGGTAATTGATGTTGCTTATTCATCTGTTTCCTGTGTCTTTTCTCCCTCCTTACACAGCGGCCTTTGTTTGCATAAATTGTTTGAAGATTTACTGTAGTTCTTAAAGGCTCTGAGAAGGGTCCCCCTGCTGCCTAGGCTCAATATGTTTGCCTCACTGGAGGCCCAGTGCTGATGACACACTGCTGGTCTTAGAAAAAGACCTGTTTTTCCAAGACTCGATGGAGGGAGCATCTCCCTGCATAACAATAGACCTAAGACTTGAATAAGACTTATAGTTGCTCTGGAGTGCTCTAAATAATACTTAAAATAGCTTGTAAAAGAAAAGAGAAAAAGAGTAAAGATGATTTAATTTTGTATGATGTACATGAGCTTTTCATCCCTTTCTGAGGCCAGCTAATAAATACAACAAGTACCTCATCCATTCCAAAATTATATGCATATCAATATTTCCTTCTCCTAAATCTCCTAAATTGCCTTTTTTTTGGCAGAAAATCCTGGCAGTAGTACAAATCTAAATCAGAATTTCCAAGAGCTACAAACATCTCCAAACTAGAGGGGGAAAAAAAACTTGAATATTGGCTGAAGTGAATACTTTACAAGTACATTAAGTATCTGTTTCGCCACTTCCTGTGCTGCTGCAGTGCTGTGTGCCCTTGATGGCTGTCACCCAAGGTGCAGATAAACAATAGGCTCATTTGAAAACAAAGAAATGATTATGGGGGACGTTTAATCCCAGCTTGACATGTCAGCAGGCTGCATGGGCGACAGCTTTCAAGAGAGGCTTTGAAGTGGCAATCTTTTCAGATTCTTGGCTCATTACACAATAAAGAACACTTCACATGTAGCTGAAGTGGGCTGGGAAATGATGGTTAATGATGTTTATGGGCTCCTTGACTTGCAAGTGAATTTACAAGATTGGTCGTTATGTGGCTAGCTGGTTCTTTTTAAATAATGGAGAGGTAAGGCAACAGGAAATACTTAGTCACTCAGGAGGTATAATCTGTTCTCACTGCAAGCAAGCAACCAGGTTGAAAAAAAAGGATTAGATTGTGAGAAAGTGAACCAGTAAAACTTTTTATGATCGAAACAAGGAAACTGTAGCAATTAAATAAATAGAGAAAGCAAACATACAGATTCAAATACAGATAGAAATTGAGCTCCTGTCAAGTCACTCCTCTCACTTGGATTATCTTCACTGAGTCCTTGAAAAGTCTTTTCTCAGATGTGTTGAACTCATATAATGGCTTCCCCTCGGCAGTAAGTTGGGTATTTTACTCCTTTATCATCCCCAAACAATAGTCCTAATCTCCTTGATCATGCACTGTGAACAAGTGGGCAGGAATGTGAGTGACGTGCCCACAGTAAACATAGGAAATGCACCTGTGAGGACAATGTGCTATGGAGGAACAAAAAAATGCACACAAGGCAGCTGGAAACCTTTTAATTAGTGCTAATTACCTTAGCAGAGGAACGTTAGGAGGCTTGAAAGGATTTGTGTCAGCGCGTGAGAGATCAAAGATTGAGGCGGTCACGTTTTGTTCTGCTGAGTCAAAAACTCATAAGGAGGGTGATAATGGGGCCCAGGAGACTGGAAACCCAGGTGGTGGTGTGTTCAAGTCCCAGAGAAGTCCTAAAACAATCACATAGTTATTATCTAAGGCATTAATTCAGTGTGTCTTTAATAAAGACATACATAAGATTTACATTTAAAAGTGATAGCAGATATTTCTGTATTCATTATTTAAGTATAAAATGATATTAGGTAATCCTGTCACCCGGTGTGTTTAATTTTAATGATTGTATAAGCCGGAGGCGGCAAGTTTTTCAGTCACAACCCATCAAACCAACTTGTGTGATGGTATCTGCAAGTTTTTTTTCTGGAGGTGGGTCAAATCTAGCTCAAAAGTCGGTCCCCTTCACATCCAATTCACCGTCACATTCTTACCTACAGGCAACCTCTGCTGAGCCCCGGTCATTAATCAAAGCGGAGTGCTGTCCTGACCTCAGCCCCTTCCCTTTGAAGTGCTCTGTCCTCTGCAGCATGAGGAAATCATTTGCTGCCTGATTCAATGAGCCATCAGTCGAGCCAGCAGACCTAATGACATGTGAGAATATTAACCTCCTACCACCAAGAGTGCTGCTGCTTGGGAAGCAGTCTATTATTCATCCAAGGTTTTACTCAAACCTTTTTTACAGCCCTGCTCTTATGTTAAACCCTTCTGTAACTTGTAAGTTGTAACTATGAAACCATCCAGTGCTAAAAAAAAACAACATAAAAACTTCACACGTGAAGTTCTGCTTTATTGCTAACGCTCATAATTTATTTTATTGCCTATTTGCAGTGATGGGGTTGTAATCAAAAAAAGTGATGCATTACACATTACTTTTTTCTTCCAAGTAGTGGGAAAGAAACTTGTTACACTGCGAATTACATTAGTTTCACATTACCCCATAACATGACCTGAAATGCACCGTCACACATATGATTTCTTTTTGTTTAGGTGTTAGGTATGATCACAAAACTGGCAACACAAAGCAAAGTTGAAAACCAGCTCAAAACTAGACTTCAAAGCGATCGCTACAATGATTCTAGTGTAGGAACATGTACAGGTAGAAAGGGAAGCCTGAATGCTATCCTAACTGCCTTTGTTACTTGTTACTGTCCAAATGCTTGCAAAAAGCCAGTGCAGTGTTACCATTGTCCTTTTGTGCAACAGCAAAAAAAAATGTCCATATCTCCGTTCCTCAAAAGTTGTAGACTGCTCTGCTATTTTCCTCGTCCCAGCACATGAACCAAAATCATATGATTGTAGTAAGAGTGCAAGAAGAATTCTATCTGCCCTTAATTTAAAAGAGGAACCTCTGTAACCGAAGTAAGATAACATAATTGTAAGTGTAATGTGATTACTGAATTTCATACAATAACCCGTTACACTACTGCATTACTGAAAAATGTAACGTTATTGCAGTAACGCATTACTGTGGAATGCATTAGACTCAACACTGCTTATTTTATTCAGTGGCATGTAAAACCGTGTAATACAAAAGTGTTTTCTCAGTAGAAAGGTTCGCATAGCTGTAGGGTTACTTTTCTCAAAATACAGTCTATAAGGTCTGACTTATAGATTGTATTGTATTGTATTGTATTTTAAAATATTATTTAAAATATTCAGTTAAACCTGAAAAAGACTGATGTAGACAAAATGAAGCTTTAATGCTACATGAGGTCCAAGTCAAGTGAATTTTATTAAAATAGCACATTTTAAATCAACAGAAGATGACCCAAAATCAAAATAATGATATAAATGTGATAAGTAAAGTTAGAATAGCTGTTTAGTATGAAAAGATGTATTGTTTATGTATGGTTTTTTACACTTTTAATATAATATTAATGTACGTATTAATGATATATAGACATTATATTGAGATTTATAGATAGTTAAATGTAGATAGGGACAACCCCAGTGACTAAATTTTAAAAAGGGGTTATATTTGTTCTTAAATAGTTATCAAGATATCTTAGCATAATCAAACAAATGTCAAATTATTTAATCATATTTTTAATGAAGACAAACTTGAAAGATGGACATAATGAATTGTAGGCGTTAGCATTTAGTATTTTGGCCATCTCCTTCTTGGCTCAAATAGTAAATATAGAAATGCAACTTGGTGCTTTTAAGGTGGAAGTGAAAGACGAGGCATGGATCTGACGGAGAAAGCAAGGACACACTGAACATCAATCAGTAGCAGCTTGTGACGAGGAATTCCTGCTTTATTGCCGTCTTTACTCTGAATCGGGCTATAATTTATTTTACTACCTACTTATCTGTATTCAATAAAGTTTCTTTTTGTTACTCCATTGTTTACAAGGGGTGACTACATCAGAGAGATCCACACATTTGATGTGGCACAGATTTTTATTCCAGATGCCCTTCCTGACACAACCCTTCCAGGAATTTTTTTTATCGCCTCCCAGTCCTGAACCAGGAATCTTCCAATAACACGCAAATGTGTTAATCACTACTCCATGGAGCCACACTTATTTATATGCGGTAACTTTGGTTTTCCATAATCATAAAATCTATAAAAATCAAACGTATTTTTGCAGCCAGAGGAGTCGCCCCCTGCTGGCCGTTACACAGAATAAACAGATCATTTTATGATTATTGTGTAAATAATTTTTAGATGTTCTACAGGACTGCTTATAATTTGTTTGTATTGACATTTTTGTTGAAACAAACTCTAAATCTTCAGTTGTGATGAGCTTTCAGAGGCGCCAATGACTATTTTCTAACCTTAAATGACTATTCTGCAACATATGTCTTAATTTGGCTCAAAATCATAAAAAAAAGACTTTAACCAACAATGTCATGTCCTTAAATAAAAGGTGAAACCTTATTTTTCTACAGCCATGCTCCTCCGTGCCATTCATTATAATTTTCTATCTCAACGGGCAATCTGTACTGAGAAGCATCCAGTCCATTACACACATATGAGTCCCATCACTCCTGCAGTATTGACAAATTCATCAGGCATTTTTCTCTGTGCTCCCTGAGCAGAATTTAGATTCGACTGCCATTCCCAACCCAGAACGGCCTTGTTAGAATACAAACATGACTTCTCCAGTCTCCAGCTTGTTGGGAGCTCTTACAGTGATGAGCCATTACCTGTCAGTGAACAGAGCATGACCTAGAGTTTATGCTGATTTGTCAAATAGAAGACAAATGCATCTGGCATTATTTGACGTGTAAAAAGACAAGTCTGATATTTTATTTTACACAAGCAATCAGACCTTTAACTACAATATGTACAGCTGGTAGACAAACAATAGCAATTCACTGCAGTCCAATGTGGCTGATTGGAGTCACATTTCTTCCCGTTCTGTAAATATATGACCAGGAGTGGCTCGAATTTAGTTTCCACGAACTCCTGAGTGAAATTAGAGTAGCACTAAATGTGCCAGTCTGATTACCAGGTACTCATTAACTTTGTTTTTTGCAGTCTGGTGCTAGGAACATAGAATGCAGATAGATAAAACATATATGAGGGCATTCTCTCAGCTTCTCTCAACTTGTGCTTGAGCTTTTTATTGACTAACTGTGTGCTTTGAGTGGTCAGCAATGTTAAAAAACAGATTTAGATGCCAGTCTACAAATGATCCATAAATGAAAGAAATTAACCGTCGATTGGCTACATAATAAAAACAAAAAACAATGTTGTGTTGTATAGTGAGTTAATGGAAAAGCAACATCAGACCTATTTCAGTTGATCGTATGCACTATCTGTTCATCACTGTCAAATACCAAGGCTGTCTCACTCCTTGTCACATACAGTAGCAAAGAAGCCTGGACTGACACCGAGTGGAATTCAATCTGACAAGTGATAAAAAAGTGTTTTGGCATGTTACGGGCCTTGTGGGCTGGCCTTAGTACCCCATGGTCGCAGGTTGAGGACATCCGACCTGAAATGCATGCAAACTAATGGCCAGCATGACTGACATTTCCACCAATGAGCCCAAAGTGTTCGCCTGTTGTCAGCAGGAGTTTATCAATAGGCACGTCTGCATATGCAGTCGCCTATCGATCCATCCATCTCTGTCCGCCCCTCTCTGCATCACTGTGGCTGTCTGTTGTCATTCAGTGGATTGGCTGTGAGGAAATATCGCTGCAGAAGCCTGAATTTGCAATCCTTCCACCTTGGGAAAGGGATTTATAACAACGGGAGAATCTTTTTATGATCACATAGATATCTCACCTGACCCGAATCTCACCTGTTTTGGACACTGAAACAGATTTATGCCTTTTAATTTGGCAGTCAGCTTTGCACTTTAGCACCTTGTAGGAAGTGTACAAAAAGACACTCCAGGCGTATGCGTGCCGTGTTGGGTCTTTTCCATTAGCGTTAGCATCATTAATGAATGCAAGGTAGCCGGGCCTCATTTGCACTATTCGCCCATGGAGACTGACTCGCTGCACTGAGTGTTTTGGTAACAAGGCCCCAGGTTAATTGTGGCGAGTACCAGAGGCCTTGTCCCTTCAGATAACATGGAGCTTTAGAGCAGCGAGATGCTGTGTGATTAGAGAAAGGGGCCAGGGAGGTGACTTAGGTGAGGATAAAGAAGCCAGATCAGGTCTCTAAGGAGTGAAAGGTTTGAGTCTATGGGGGATTGAGGTAAACAAGATTGTACCTGTGAGGGAGATAGAAAGAAGCTGCTGCCCCCAGGTCATTATTGCCCTTCGAGCATCAAGCAGAAGGCGTGCACACAGCTCAGTGCTTATCAATGTCCATTGAATAACGGGGCTGCTGTTTTGCCCCAAACTGTCAGCGAGTCAAAGCAATCTTTCTCGATGACAGACATTCGGGGGCCATGAGGAGCAAGTGAAGATTGAATTAATGAAACGCCTGCATTTATGCAATGAAGCAGTGAGATAATAACTTCTTCCCATTTGGCTAATCAGGGTTATTCGGCCTACATATATGTAAATCATTCTCAGAAATGAATTGTAATGACAGGTTCATTGGCAATATATTATTATTACACCTATAGCGTCAAACCTGGCCCGAACCGCGGCTCCCATGGCAGTGAATTTAGCTGATTAAATCACTGGGTGCACACAGCAGTGGTGACACGAAAACAACAATTAATAAGCCAACCCCCAGTGCACAGCGGCTCCATTTTAACCAGGCTGCTAATAACATTACATGGCAAAAATATCCTAATCAGACAGGTGAAAAGGGATTTGGAAGCAATTTGATTTTCTTGCTTAGCGCAAGCTCTTGGCCAGCAGCCGTGGCTATATTAGAGGACTTTATATAGAAATATTCACCAGTATTAGAACTTGTGTTAAAGATGCTGCTTGCTTTATGTACAGGCGAGATAAGAGTTCTGTTTTTACTGTGCTGTTTATCTTGACAGCTTTCTCTCTTTATCTCCTCGGTATCCTCACTCCCTCATTCCCTTCCCCCATGAACCCCCACCACACTCACACATGCACGATCACTCACAAAGAATGCACATTAAAAAGGATTTGTTCCCCAAAGAAGGTCGGCATTTGTAAGGCTACTGACAGATTTAAGTGTCAATTAAGTTGATGTACAGTGGGCACATTATCATACAAGGTTGTCAGCCGTGGCCATTTGAGAGAAACAAATACCCGGAGCTTTACACCTTACACGGCTTGAACTTTGTATGGACCCACAGTTGCAATGAATGTCACAGTCAATCATTTATCCAGTTGGCAAGTGTTCTGGTGGGGAGTGTGAGATCAAGTCATTTTATACAAATAACAACCACACACACACACACAAAAAAAAAATCTGGTTTGTGAAATGCTTTGTCATGTTCAGTGGCTATGTCCCATCCCTGGCCTGTTTGGAGGTCTTAAACTCATTACTGGAAGGGGGGAAAATTATACCTCTGCACAAGGATGATGGATGACAAGTTAAATTTGTGTCCAGGGACTGAAGGTGAATGGTGACAGAGGTATTTATCTTGAGAATGGAGGTTGGGGTCAGGCAAGGCTGGGTGCCTTAAGGCACAAGACATTGACAAATTTATCCTGTGGACCCCATTGCTTGGGCCTTTTCTTTGTTTTGAATCCTGGCCACTCGCTAAGTGACCCACATCCCTCATGCTGCCAGTGTGTGAAAAATGCTGTGCCACACCAGGCATCCTACCTCTGCTCAAGCTTGTAGTTCATTCTTCTGTGAGACCTAAGTCTTTGACTCATTTTGAACCACGCTTGTTTGGGGTATTCAGAAAATGTGAGATTCTGGGTCACTGGGTTAGTTTATGTTCTCAAAGTTACAAATGGATTTTGAAATATTTTCAATGACAAAGTTTCCTGACTGGCTTTACAGGCTGCTTTGATCTGATCTGGTACAGTTTAAGTTTAAATAGACAAATAGTTTAAACAAATGTTTACTTCTCCTTACAGTCATGGTGACAATTATCCTGCAGGATCTTCAGTGTTTACACTAGTGAGACAGGGGAATGTGTATACACGTGTCTAAGTAGGGATATGATGTATAGAGAAGGGGGTGAGCCACAGAGACCTCTAGTGGAGACTGAATAATCCTTATGAAGTTTTTTATCAGATTTTGTATACTCTTGTTGTTTAGACTTCATTAACTATCTAAACAACCTTGAAGGTAGAGTAATAAAAAATATAGTGCTACTGATCAGTAGCTCTAAAAATATGTGCATTTAGAGATTTGCACATTTTACAAGACTTACCTTTCTGTAATATTATGAATAATTTTCAACCTATTAGCATTTTCCAGGACACAGAGCCTTTGATTACACAGTGAACTTTAATGAATTCACTTAACATTATACATAGCTTTCTGGTGAAAAGCCTTGTAAGACCGTTTTGAAGTGCTGGAGGTATTTTAGCTTTCATTTGGTGAAGGGTGGAGTACATGGTGGACAGGTCACCATGGCAGAGCCAAGACAGAGTGACACACAACCATTCAAACTCACAGTCACACCTACAGCCAATTTTGAATCACCAGTTAACCTAAAAGGACGTTTTTGGACTCTTCATGAAAGCCAAATAAGAAACAGAGACCTTTCTCATTCATATTAAAAGCTGCACCTTTTGATCCATGTTGAGTGCACTATTAAGACACAACTTTTACTTTGAAGGCGAATGGTCTTCATTTCCAGTTTGAGTTGCACTCTTCACAGTTTGACTACTACTCATGAGTGGTGTTTGCTGACAAGTCAGTGTCATCCATCAAAAACTATGGGTGACCCCGGCAAGAAGCTAGCAGCTAAAGTAATCACAGGAGGTTTTTGTTTCACCTTATACCTCTTTGCTATTAATTTCAGTTGGTGACAGCAAACAACCTCCAACAAACACTCGCCAGCAGGTCAGGGGATACATATCTTTCCCAAGCAACCACTGTTAGCCCAGGAGAGAGATGCCTTTTATGCTATTCACAAAGGCAGCTAACTAAGTAGGTTTGGTTGTAAGCTTGCGTGTTTAATCATTACAGTGGTTCTAACAAACTAACCCTGGTTAGTTAGCTACTAATTTGTTAGGATTTTCCTCCTAGGAAGACACACAACTCTGTAACACCTTAACCATCTTCCTGTGGGCTAAAGCAAACTAGCTAACTTTGCTGCCTGACTGCTATGAGCCCAGGTCTTCATGTCAGTGATGACATGTAATAACCTAAATTGTTATATGTGAAAACAGCAAGTTTAAATGACTATTTCTTTGATAATCCAAGCAATCTGATAACCATCTTACCAGCTGGGTGGGTAGTATACAGATCCCTATTGAGTTTTTTTTCTATACTTTATTATAGTGACAGCTTCAAGTTAATTGATTCAGAATTACTTACTAGAAGACACTTTTAGAAAAGAATCTAATGGTAATTTAAAAAATAGTCTTTTATATTAAAATAGTTTATTATAGTTGTATTTATTTCTTTATAATTTTTATATTAAGGCTATTTTTGTTATATATTTTGAAATCATTGAGGATTTAGCAATTCATGGCTAGAGAGTGATTGTCTGTATGGTCATCTGAGGAAAAGTTGTGTTTCAACACATTGCATCTGTGGTTTTGTGTTCTGATACCAAGGGTCTCATTTTCCAATTAGGATCTATCAATGCTGAATTCAGTGCGGAGGACTTTGTTCTTTGGAAGACGTTTTCACAGTCTTTATAATCCCTAACCACTTTACCATGCTCCATCCATCATTTTGTCAACACACTAATGTTTTGGACCTTTAGAATCTCGGCTCAGGGAGGAAGGTAAGACGGACAAAGCAGTCAGTTGCTTTCACAACATGCAACTATTTGTACCGCCCTCCTTTTTGATTGTGACCACTGTTTGGAGAAAATTTGTGAATGCTGAATGGAAGGAAATATGTTATGGGTTGAACAATACCTGTGTCTCGAGTTCAGTATTATTGCATTGTTAAGTCGCCAGTGCCAAATCAAAGGCTGATAGATAGCCACTGCTTCCTTTCTTGTTCCATTGACAGATGATTAGATGGCTGTTATATCAAAATGATATATCGGGTAACTTTATACACCTAATGAAAGTTGATGCTATTGAATTCATGAAACTGTAATCAGCAGTTGAGGCGCATTGTACTAAAATATTTTGAGAGGGGTATTGATTTACTGTCAGGAATAGCGATGTCAAAATTAAATGAACTCTCACTCTGAAGCATCGATTAATTTTCAACAAAACACAACATGCGTTTTACCTGCATAGAAGTGATCTTATATATATATATATAGATAGATATACACACACACACACACATATATATATATATATATATATATATATATATATATATATATATATATATATATATATATATTATTATTTATT
>VUQG01010131.1:11794-52028 GCA_015106755.1 Etia nguti | reverse complement strand
TAAATGATTATATATATATATATATATATATATATACACACACACACACACATATATATATATATATATATATATATATATATATATATATATATACATATATATATATATGACTTACTTTGTCATATTTATTGACTTTATAGAGTGAACGTGACAGATCTGTTCAAACTAAAACCCTCCTGAGCCCTCTGTATCCATTATCAAGTCTTGGTATTAATATGCATTCAGACAGCCTTGGATAATGCTACAAGCTTTTTCACCATGACTTATATTTACTTTAACCAGTCTCCCCTTAAGTGCTGTTTTTAACAATGCAGTCACTATAAATCATTTACCATACAGGAATACCTTTAAGGAATCATTTGCTTCGGAGACGTTTGTGGTTGGTTTGATGCTGGCAAAAGGCATTATCTGAGTGACAGTATCGTGGGCTCCTCTGATGCAATATTTATTATATGTCACATAGCCACGCATTAGGCCAGAAACGCTCCATTGTTTTCATGTTATGCAGAAAGGGCTGACAATGGTTGGGCAGAGGCAGGACAGGGATAATTCAGCCAAAGCAAATATAAAACCTTTAGTCACTAAACAATGCATGAATGTGCATGCCATAAAGGTATTTTTAGAACAATTAGACATACAGGAACAGAATAAACGTTTGAAACCAGGAGTGGTACATGTGAAGAACTTATTAATTTATACTTGGATATAAAGTTACTGAAAGGATGAAGGAGCTAGACAGCTTAAATTAATTAAAAACTCTTTTCATAAGTAAAAATGATTGTGTTTGGGTCATTTTTTAATATAGCTTTTTAACATGATTTTCTTTTTTGTTTTGTGTCATAAATATATTTGGGTTGTTCGAAAAATAGTATTCTCAGTGCCCCATCACAATTTATCATATAAAATGTGATATATGTGTAAATAAACGTATACACACATTAGATGTGAACTGTAGATTAAAAATTGGATGAAAAAGTAAGGAAAAGTTTAAGGTAGTTGTATAAAACAAACCGCTGATCCAACCAACCTGATCTGCATGTTTTAAAGGTTTGTGCTACAACCTGAAAATTTAAATATTAGTTGAAATATTAGTTAAAAGTTAAAATATGACTAGCTAGTGAAACAGTTAAAAGACCCTGATCAGGTGACTGGAGAGGCTGACTGCTTGAGAAAGGACATAGACAATAACTTGGCCATGTATGGCTTTATATATGATTAATAACATTGTACAATTAATTCTGAATTTCCCTGGAAGTCAGGGAAAGCAAGCAAGATTTTGTTCCAGCTAGTTTTTGTTAGGACTGAGTTGAAAATTGGACTCATATGAGTACATGTGAGAAGTTTGTCACAAAATGCATCCAAGTAAATGTTAAAAAAAAAATC
The DNA here is from genome assembly GCA_015106755.1 of Etia nguti. Lineage (NCBI taxonomy): Eukaryota > Metazoa > Chordata > Actinopteri > Cichliformes > Cichlidae > Etia > Etia nguti. The sequence goes on along the minus strand of VUQG01010131.1, from coordinate 50,642 downwards.
CCTCAATGCCTTTGTTTTCAGCTTCTTCTTTTTTTATCAGATTATCTATCCTTGCAGTTGTCTTGATGCATGATCAATCATCCAGGTAAGTAAGTTAATCCGAAAAGGTAGCTTCTGTTCATCTGGACGTAGCGTTTTCAGTGGGAGAAAGCGCTGAAAACGCTACGTCCAGATGAACAGAATCAACCTTTTGGTGTCCCTGCAGTTCATGCACTTAACATAGTCCTATACTTTTGAACCTTGTAGCGGCTAAAGGCCTGTATTGTTGACAGCAGTGGAGAAACTGCAAGCAAAGTGAAACTGTTCAAATATCTTTCGAGAAATACAAAATGACATGAGAGCAGACCGGCTGTGGGACTGGTCCCGCGTTCTTGCTTCGGCAAACGATCCCTGTAACTTCTAGTGTTCTGCTCAGCCTGAGTAATTGAGATGTGTAATAACTGTGACAGAGGGCATTATCTGACCCATTTTCCTTTTCTTCTCACATTGCTTTGTTTATACATGCCTTCCTGTCATAATCCTTTATAAATCTCCAAAGTAAAAGCCCTTTGAAGAAATTGCCTCTTGTAGCGTGATATCCCGTGTAAAGGAGTTCTTTTTAATGACCAGGATCTGACCTCATTTCATATGCATAAGCCTACATCAAAGTAGACAGCATCTGTCCAGTCTATGCAGCGCTCTTGTACTTGACAGTCTTTCACATCGGAATGGCAAAGCACATACATGGAGCTTATAATTGCCTAATTAGGTTCAGGGCATGCAGTTTTACCTTGGACTGACCTTGTATGTTTCACAATTTACGTTTTCATATTTTTATTTTGTCATTACTATCAGAAAAGGGATCCGTTTGGTTCAGTTGTCTATTTAAAGTCTTTAGAAAATGAAACTTAAATAGCTTAAAATTTATCAAATCGGAATTGATGTTCACAGCAGCAAAGTAACGATTTATTTATACACCACCTTTTTAAAAATTCCTTACAAACAGCATCACCAAACAAACAAACAAAAACAAACAGAAAAATTAAGTACAGAAATATAAATTAAGATTATCCATAAGAGGAAGGTAAATTAGTCTAAAGTTTAGGATGGCAAACAATAAATGCTGTTAGGAAGGTGAAGATTAAGTAGTCATTTGAAAATGATCCAAAATCCAGCAGCTGGTTTTGTTTATACCATCAACGCTAGATAATAATTATAATACATAATAATATTTTGTGATTGAACCACACAGAATATAAAAAGTTTGCAGCTCTTCTTTTGCCTTTGAATGCATTTGAATGAGTTGCATCTCTGTGATGTCTATGGTGACGCTGTGATTCAGTCTCAGACGAGACATCAGAAATGCTACTTGGTCAAATCATGTTATTCACATTTTTTTTTAATGTACAACAGCAGTTACCTGTTCTTTCAGTGATGTTGCTGCACCACTCTTCACTCAGCTCCCTGAAGCATTTTGGTTCTGTAGTTCTTTGATGCAGAAAATGAGTGGTTTGTTTGCTGGCTGTGTAATTACACTGGCAGGTAACCGCTTGACCAGAGTGATGTAATAACCACATTAATACATCTCATCCTTGGCCACACTCTGCAAACCAATCCGACAACGCGTGTATGTGTGTGTGGTAAAGCACCTTTTACTAATTTCAGCGACATTTAAAATGTTATTTGATTATCAAGAAATATGATTAATGCCTTCATGTAGCTCTTTAATACACACTTAATATTTTTATAGTCATTGTATAACAATGTTTTGACTGTTTTCTTGGTATCTTCTAACTTTTAGTCTAGTTGACTAGTCTGATTACTTTTTTATCATCTCATTTGAGGGCCACTTTAGTACAAAAAAATCAGACAAACAAGAAAACACCCACAAATATTTCTGAAAATGTAGGGTTTTGTTTGTTTTTTAAACTTTTTTCAATCTTGAACGCAACTTTTTTTCTCACTCTTAACTAACTGAAGTCTTTCATTGAACTACCAAATAAAGAAATTGGTACTCTCTTTCTGGTCAGACACGTGGCAGCACTTCTGCTATCATTTTGTTTGTGTTTAACAAAATTAAAATGCAGATATAAGTGTACACATTAGTTTTGCTAGTGAAAATTGACGTGGGCGAGTTTGAGACCCCTGCTCTAAATTAAAGAATTGTTGCTTTGAACGTACCTTACCGTTAAAAATGTAACATTGTAACTTTTGTTACTGGACTACTTTTGACTTTTGACTTGAATTCAAAATTTCAAATAAGATTTTAAATAAAATGCTCAGCAAAATAATTTATTTAAACTTGTTTCACTTCCTCAAGCATAATGTATCTTTTTGCCTATCAAACAGTCAGACATTCAGAAAAATGTTCCCATTTCAGTGTAGTGTGATCAGCAATAACAGTCAGACTACTGGCAGCTTAAATAAATAACACAAAGTATTACAATGCACCATTCTGCTGAGAAACCTTTGGTCATGTCATGGATGTCAGTGTTATTTTCGCATGTACCTCCCACCTAAATATTCTTCAAGCATATCTCCTCATGGCAGCTGTACTCCCTGACAGACAGTGCAGGACCTCCCAGCAGGACAGCCCCCCCCCCCGGGAATGGTTTGAAGAATACAAGAATGAGCCCAAATTGACCCCGCCTCTCAACCTCTACAATCCCAATCTGGTCATACATATGCTTGATGCTCGGGAATAAGTGAAATCAATGGAGGCCCCACCATGCACCCAACAGAGGTCCATGGCTCGGTACTCACAGATGTTGTTGGTGGACATGCACAAAATTTTGTAGGCGGTGGTAATGCTGTTGCTGTTTGGTTTATATATAATTTGCTTCAGAGAAGAAGGAGAGGCTTACTTTGAAGAAGCAGTTACAGCACCCTAAAGCAGCCGTTATCATACTGTTCACTTTATAGTGAAAAATCATTAACAGATCTCAGTCACATTACCTTACCTTCAATGTGAAGTTTCAAGTTCAGACAAGTTCAGACTTATAACATATCACGTCTTGGACTTGGCAGCATTTCGGGCTTTATTAAACCTATAATGTGAGCACCACCTGCTTGCTCTGTGGGAACATTTTCAGCTTTTTGAAGTTAGTTATTGACCTCACTCTGCTCTCTCTGTTCCAACAACAAGCCCACAGTTCAGGACCTCTGCCAGGTACTCAGTCTTTGTGGCAGCTCTTTGATGCTTAATCTAAACATGAGTGTTTATGTGACTGAACCTTGATGAGGTCATCAGTAAAGCACGTCCAGTTGTTTTGGTTACGATAACAACTGAGTGTAAGCCATGTTCACAGCCAAAAGTGACCTACATCCTCATCTTCATCCTCTCTTTACTGTTTCGGGAGCACGTAACGCAAATTTATCGCTTTGGACACTAAGGGATTTTCCTGTCTTTGTCCTCACTGCTCAGTCACATTCACTCAATAACAGCCCTTTAAAATTATACCAAAAGATTTTTTTTCTCACACCTTGGACACATTGATTTTACTCTCATTTAAAAGATTAAGAAAATTGTGTAAGGTTTTTGGCTAACTGTTGTTTTAATTATGCCATTCATATAGAAATGCACCAATCATCTAGTCAAATTCAATCATTTTTGTTAAAGTAAACATAGCTTAACATTTATTAGCTTGGTCTGCTCAGTTTAGCTGGCAGTGTTTGAGGTACACAAAGAAGATGCACACATCGGCATAGTAACTCCACCACCAACTAGTGTTTAATATTTAATGACAGTGGATATACTGCAGTAACTTACAGTTAGATTTCATTTGTACCTCCAGTAACCTGTAAGCGCTGGAAAGACCTGGAGCAAATTTGAAGAAAACATAAAAGTTTTTAAATGGCCAAAGTTTTATTGCAAACATAAATTGAAACTTCCATTAAAGGAAAGTTATAAACATTTCAATAGATGACAGTAGGTAGCTCCATATATTTGATTTGGAAGATTTTTCACACAGATGTACTTCCTGACACAACCTACATAGAATTTGTGTGTCCTCCTGGGATCAAACCAGGGATCTTTAGCCTGTTAGGTGAACTGTCGTTCTGCGAATAATAGTCGTACTTGGCCGACTTTTAAAAAATCTGATGCATCCAAGAAAATTGCAAGCAGTGTATCTGTGCTTTTTATTAATTTATTTGTTTATTTATCTATTTATTTTTAAAAATTCAGCCCTAGTTTCTTCTTTCGGTACCTTTTTGCATTGTCTATAGGGGTACTTTTTTCTTTAGTTTGCCCAACAGACTTGTCTTTGGTGTTCGTGTCTATTGTAGCCTGGAGGCAAACTCTACAACATGATTCATGGGAATAAAAAATACAGAATTTTGACATGTAAGTCTGTGCTGCTGGCAAACAGAACTTTATTTGAGTCCATGATGAAGAGCTGAAAGTATTTCAAACCGCAGCAGTGAACTGTGGTGTGTTTGCAGTCCGGCAGATGGTTGGGAGAATGTTTAATTTCTAGTCTCTGCTCTCTAAAACGAATGACCTGATATTAAAATGGTGACGCTATTTTGGGCTCCAGATTATAAATTGTATACCGATCTATAGAGGTGGTCCAGCACTGATTCCCTTTGTTAGTCAGGGTGTCACTACAAACACATGTAGAACAGCACATCATCAAGTATAAGTCAGCAGAATACCTGATAGAGCGTTTCCTCTAAAGGATGTATGTGCTGCAGCTTGGGCCTTTAATCCCTGCACATGTTGTAACACACAGTGACAGACGGAGGAGTGTACTGTATGCCTAGAGGTCATACCTAGGTCGCCTTTCACAAAATCAAGCACAATTAGTGCAATGAATCAACTTTCTCAGAAAAGTTACAGAAAGCTGCACCTTGTAAAGCAGTGTTAAAATTTAAAGCACGTGCAATTAATCATAATTGCACCAGAAATTGATTTATTAGCTCTGTTGTGAGGCTGTGTGAGCTCAGTGCCATCTGACCTCCGGCTGAATTAATAATCAACAGGCTCCCCAAGCAAGCAGATGTTTGAAGGTGTTGCCATTTTATCGGGTCTGTAATGTGAACAGGCATGAAACCAGATTAAATTAAATGATGTGAGGACAGACAGCTGTGACACATTTGGACATTGCTGCTTTCCCTCGTTTGTGCTAATAGCGATTTATGTTCTCAAACACAAGAGATGCTCTGGTCTGTCTCTTCATAACAGTGTTTTTAGGGATTCAGTAAAGTAGCGTGTTGAGGGAAACTTTTAAAGTGCTTTTCTGCCTTTGCCTTTTGCCTGAAGTAAATCGTAACAGTAAAACAGCCAATAGAAACAACAGTTCTGTAAACAACACTAAATCCAAAGCAGTTTTCCTGTGGTCACTACCGACTGTTTCTTAAGATATTTACTTTGAAGACTTCTGTGATGATTTCAGACCTTTAACACGTTTTCTCTAATGGCTCTTTGATTTCTTGCTTTGCCCTCTATGAGGTGGAGCCGGTTTAACAAAGAACTGATGAAGTGTTTATGATCTCTGAACATTCAGCACGAAGGAATTCAGACTACATGGTATGTTTATTAGGGCTGTATTAAACCAAGCAAAATGTTTGTTCTCTGAAATCTACTCTTCAACTAATTAATGGGTCATGACTGCACTATACCTCTAAGACTTCTTAACCTAAATTATTTCTAAACAGACACAAAAACTTTTGGCACGTTAAATAACTGTAATGCAGATATCTTATACTATATAGATACAGTACTGTGCAAACGTCTTGAGTCACCCCTCATTTCTTTATACTTTGCTAGGAAAATAGGTAATAGGTGCAGCAGTTTATTAAAACGTACAAGGACACATGGAAATACAGTATATAAGGAAAAACAAAAGTTTCTACAATTCTGGTGAAGTGGCAAGTCAATATATGGTATGATCACCTTTATTGTTCAACACAGCATTAACTCACATAGGCAAGTTTTCATGCAAGTTCTGTTTTAATAATTGAGGTCCAGGCTTGGTGTATTTTTTATCCAGGTATTTTTTTACTGCATGACAGTGAAACTGATGCCAGTAAGATGCTTTCCAGATGGTATTGCATGGTAGATCGAAAATGTTTCTGCATTCATAATTTCATCAACCTTGACTGGACCTCTAACACCATTGACTGAACTGCATCCCCAAACCATGGCAGAGCCTCCACCGTGTTTTACAGATGGCTGTAGACACTCACTGTTCTCTCCTGACCTCTTCCATACATACTGATGATGTTTTAACCAAAAAACTTCAAACTTGGATTCATCACTCAATAAGAGCTGTTACCACGGTTTTTCAGTCCAGTTCTTGTATAATTTGGCATACTTTGGTCTTTTCTTCCTGTTTGCCGTCCTTAAGAATAGCTTCTCGAGAGCCACCATTCCACCTAGACCAGGGGTGGGCAACTCCAGGGCTCGAGGGCCGGTGTCCTGCATGTTTTAGATGTGTCCTTGATCCAACACAGCTGATTCAAATGGCTAAATTACCTCCTCAGCATGTCTTGTAGTTCTCCAGAAGCCTGGTAATGAACTAATCATTTGATTCAGGTGTGTTGACACAGGGTGAGATCTAAAACCTGCAGGACACCGGCCCTCGAGGCCTGGAGTTGCCTACCCCTGACCTAGACCATTTGTGATGAGCTGTGATAGAAAGACCAGATACATCCCTTAGGTCCCGTGTCGGGTTTTTGCTGGATTGTCCCTATTTGTTAAGGACATGACTGTCAGATATCGGTCATCTGCCTCAGACAGCTGCAAGGGAAAAAAAAAAATCAGAATCTGAAAATATCGGAAGTAAACTTAAAATGAGTGAAAAACAGTCAATGTCCAAAGAAAACCTTTTAAAAAGCCTTGAGAACTATTGTTCAAGACAGCATTTTTAAAAATTAAAAGAAAGTCTGGCTCCTTGGATGAAAAAATATAGAGGAATTAGGGGTTGCTCATCAATTTTGCACAGTATTGTACACATCAATATTAGTATAGTTAAAAAGACATAAACTGCATCACTGACTTCAGCTTAAAAACTATTGAAAAATAACTTGTCAGAGGGCTTGTCTTATAAGAAATAAATTTCACAATTCTTCTCTTGCTATTATTTTTCCAGTTTGATGATAGTGGTGGTTTCATTGTCAGCTTGTGCTGATGAAGTGTGTGCAGGGTGAAGGCTGTAGCTGGGGTTGGTATTGGGCTTTGTGCAGATACCTTATCTGACCAGTATCACTTATACAACTTGATACTCGTAGGTGGGGCCGATGATGTTCTCGAGCTCATCCATTTTGCATGTGGGATCTGGTTATTAAAGTTGGAAGCTACATAACCACCATCATGAATGCTCACCAATTATCAGCAGCAGTGAAGTCATTTTTGTTTCGGCTACTTTGCACAGTGTCGACAGCCCTAAACATAAATTAAGTTTACTGCAAACTTTTTAAAAAAATATTCCATGTGGGCTGCTAAGCTGTGTTAAGCAGAGAGCTGTTTTGCAGAGCATTGTTTTGCATCTATTTGAAAATGCTGCCACATTAATTACTTGTTTCACATGGTGTCAATAAGTAGATACTGAGTAACATTCAGTTAACATAAACTTTTAATAGGTTATGCACAGCAATCTCAATTAGACTGGGCTAGCTCAGATGATCATCATCATCCCCATCAACTCCAACCAGTCACGGCAGTTGTATGCCTCTCCCTGGTCCTGGTGCTGCCAGAGTTTCTTCCTGTTAAGAGGGATTTTTTCTATCCCACTTTCACCAAGTGCTTTTTCAAAGGAGGTCATCTGATTGTTCAGGTTTACTAGGCTAACTAAGGCTTAACCTTACGATGTAAAGCACCTTGAGGCAACTGTTGTTGTGTTTTGGCGAACTGAATTGAATTGATTTAGCTTAAAGTTGTGAAACTGTGCATTGTTTTCAAGACTGCTGATTGTCCAACTAAAGAAAGGTTCATGGGATGAGAGCACATTTGACCACCAATCAGCAAGCAGATTACAACCCTGTCTCTTTTTATTACAGTATACTAGATTATTTCATCCGCACAGAGGAAAATATCAGCATATTGTGTTGTTGTAGAAAATGTTCAGATGGCTTTTCTTTTTTCTGAAAGTCTCCAGTATGCAAAGCGATACTTTCAGGTCGAGAGTGGTTGGTTTGTAAGCTGAAGTGGTGGTCGTTATGTGTTGTGTCTGCCCGGAGAAGCTGTCGATTCAAGTGTTTTTCTCCAAATCTGTCACATATTTCAGGAACAATTAGAGAAAAGAAAGTAAATTGTTCCCAGGCACTTGGATTGCTGTCCTCACGACATCTGCCACAGCAGTGTGGATGATAGATTCCTCCTTCATTAGCTAGGGGTGTGGGATTACCCAGTGAGAACACATTAATCACCACTTTCTGTGGCAGCCTGAATGCACTGCGCTTTGTTAGAAAAAAAACTTTTTCCCCCCCAATGTGTCACTCTTCTTCTGTGACAGGCCACAATCAATCATTTTGATTGACAGCACTGATGGGTTACACTGTTTACACAATGTGTAATGAAAGATCATGTTACCCGCTATTGTTGTTACTGAGACAACTCTTTTGGGCTGAATCTGAATAGAGTGGGTGCTGTAGTACAAATTCACTCAAGCTTGTTTGCTTTCCCATTTTGTTTCCACAGCAGTTCGGCACTGTCCTTGTTCACTCTCTCTTTCTCTGTACAAACACTCCAGCGATATATACACTGTGAGGGGGCAAGGTGCCTGAAATCCTATATCTGTCTATGGGTGCATTTGTATTGCCAGTATTCATCAGGATACAGCGAATTTTCAGAAAATTCAAATGGAGAATATAGAGTGGTTTGACAAATTGCATTTCTTATTAGTGCCTCGTTATGTCAGTCTCTCGCAAAACAATTAGAAATTAGCGGTACAGAATTTTTGGCACATTTAACACAGCCATAGTTAAAACTGGGTTTGTCTTTGTCATTAAATGGGAAATATCTTTATTCCTTATTTTTTTTTAAAACTGCTACGAAAAATAAAAATGAAAAGCTTTATTTAGAGCATCATGTCACAAGCAGGCTGCTAGTGCTGAGTCACTGCCTAAAATCTTAGAACCAACAGTTAACTGGCATTGTAAAATAGCAAAATATAAATATTTACTTTGATTGACTAATATTTCTGGAACTAGCATTGGGGGTTTTTTCTCAGTCAACTAACTTCACAACCCTAGTTTAGACGTTAAAATCTATCTTCTGATTGGCTTCTGAAACGATTTATTCCACCCCTCTGAAACTGATGAAGTTTAATTTGGGTCCTGCTCAATGTGATTGATGTGTTTACATGGCACATTTGCACTCTGATTAGAATTGGAATATAAGGCTTCATGTGTAAGTAGCTATTGTGTGAGCCAAAAGTTTTTCAAATATATCCAACTATGGGTTTGTTCTAACAATGCTGTCGTGTCCTGAGGTAACAAAAGTACCTTTTGGACAGCATGTTTTCCACCTTCGTGAAGAAAGGACACAAATGACCTTTATTCTGTCTCTTCAGCACTCAGAGCAAAGGCGTGCACTAAAGTGATGTTCTTCTCAAGTGTTTTTTTTTTTTTTAAGTTTTGTGGGTTTTACTCTCTCTCTCTCTCTCTCTTTCCTCTGTCACCTCTAAATTAGGCCTACAAATGACATTTACCATAGAGAACCCCTTTCTAATGAGAAATGTATTAAAGTTTCAGGAGCTGTAATACCTAAAACACTCATACATCAGTTTAATGCAGACAGGTTGGTAATTGTGCTCCAGAGCAATCAATCAAGATCAGCCCAGGAGTTATACTTAGCCCTTCCTGATTGATGTAATGACTGTTTGTATTGATATTTTACCTGGATGATCACACTTTGACAGATGTGTGCACATAAACACATGCACTTTCTCACCCAGCTGCAGGTGTGCTCATGCCGTGTGGCCTCCGGCTGACACCGACACACCTGTGGTCACGGCATGGTCAGCAGAAAGGTCAGATGTCGCTGATCTTACACATCTAACTGAAGTGCTGATTCTGAAAATCCTGCCTCGGGACTTTTAAGTTATTATTATATCCACATATAAGATTTCCAGATGCTTTGAAACATGTGAAATTACAGGATTGAGTAGAAATTTCTCATATTGATCAAACGCACTTGTAACCTTTAAAGGAAGTTTGTTTAATGACAAGTTTCTGGACTGGGTTTCTTGAAACAAAAACCTCAAGTAAATATTTGAGTGTTTTTATTTCATGCCTGAGCAGAGCCAAAGATATTTTTAAGCTTTAAACGGTCACATTGAATGACTCATGTGGAAATCTGCCACCATTTGGAACTGGTGGACATGTCTCTCCCTCTTGGGCATCGTGAGATAAGCTGTATTATTTTACGTTTCCTGAGCGGCATTTGTGGTGTCTGTCCTGTTCTGGAATTAGGACACTATGCACAGAATTTTATACACCCAATCATCTGATACAGCAAAGTACCTGTCTGACCTAAATGAAGGTGTGATATTTTATGCCCTTCCAGGCATCGGACAGCTGTGGAGATTGGTTTGCAGAAATATGATGAGAGGACATAAACCAACTGAACTTGCTGCCCTTTTCTTACATGTGAGCTTTGTGTCCTGAAGATGTTTCTTCAAGTGGAACATGAAGCAGTGTTATGTATTCTTGACCTAAAAAGAGTGTGCTACAAAATTATTCTTTTTGTTATTGAGCCATTTGGCAATACGCATACAATAAGGATGAAAGAATGCCGTCTCGGTGGTATTAATTCCTCTTGACACTGCAGATAGACCTCGCTGTGCTGTTATAACCCACACATTAAAGTGCCCTATCACTCTTATGTTAGGCCTAGTTAACCTAGTTAGGTTAGAGTTGACAAGACAAAGCACGCCAGTGACTGATTAAGATGGAAACTGTGGTGCTGACTGAAATAAAGCTATCTCATTCCCACCCACATGACTGCAGGGAGAGACATCAATTCTTACCTATCATCTTTTCCTGCAGTATATTGTCTCATTACAGTTATCTTGCATATACATACAGTGCATTAAAAGTCCTGTAAATCAGATCCTCTTCTTTTACAGGTTGGGCTCTAATACTGTAATGGCACTCTCTTGATTCATTATGGAAATGGGCTACAATGTCAAGGAGTTTGGTTAAATTCTCTGTAGATACATAAAGAGGATTTTACAGTATGGTAGTTTTGATTAAGCTGGAGATTATCACAGTGATATAGCGCTCTTACAAGAGACCCCTTGTCAGCTCCTCTTGGGTGGTCTCTCAAGATGACTTTCTCTCCGTGCCTGCCTCCTGCTTGACGACCATTGTGTAACACCGACAGAGCACAACGGCAAAACATACACTCCTGAGGAGAGAGCCACAAAACACACTCTGAAGCCTGAAGCTTTTTGGCATCTGCCTCGCTTCTTTAAAGAGACTGTTAAATATGAGTCAGCTGTTGTGCTCAGGACTCCAACAACAGCTTTAATTCCTCTGCCTCCCCCTCCTTTGCTTAAAAGGGGGCTTTGTGCCTGTAGGGCCCCCATCAGTTACCTGCTGACAGGCCGAGCATGACTGATGAGCTGCCCGAGGCGCCACGGTATACTTTGTCAGCTGCTCATAATTTATACATCTTATCTCCATCAGAACAAAAGACAGAACGCGGCTTTATGGAAATGAAAACAGAGACTTGTTTAGACTCCAGCATGTGGAGTGAAGTGGAGTGATCCTACTGATAGTTGTTTCTACGAGCGAGACTAGCTCAGAGGCTTGTCTGACTCTGAGCACTCCACACCCATTCAGTCTACCCACACCTTGACTGTGTGAGTGTGCATTTGTGGTGACCACTTAGGGGCCACGTGAGGTTGTTCTGGTTGTGTGTTTGGCTCTGGGAGGCAGGTGACAAAGACATGAAACACAAATACGCTTATACAGGATTAGTTGCTTTTATTTTCATTCATTAAATTTAATCCGAGTGTCAGTAAAGAGTTAAGGTTATTCTTTTGGTTGTGTGGATTCAAATGAATGAGTGCTATAATAGTTAGCATGGTGGCTGAAAGAAGGAGAAAACAGACAGCTCTAAAGCTAACCCTGATTTTACATAGTGAGTCTAACACAGACCCAAAGTTTGACTCTGGCTCAACTCCAGCTCTGTGCCCGCAGAGATTAGACTGATATCAATCTTATCAGTCCATTCTGAAAATGAAAGCAATTAATAAGAGTATTTAAGTATACCTGTAGTTACAGATGAGCCTTTTGGCATTGCACATCAACTAAAATGACAGCGCTAACTAATGAAAGCAGTTTAGCTAAAAAGACTTTAAGGATCATGCCAACACAAATCAAAGGCTAATAAAATATTACACTACTACTAACTATGCCCTTCATTCCATTAACTACTAAACTGGCGCTAAAAGGGCAGCCAATATTGGAATTTTAATAACTTTGTTGATATGTGTTAGTATACTGAAAATATACTAAGGCATGTTAAAACTATTATCTTAAAACATACATTGGTGTACCTGTGATGAGACTCAATACAACATAATGAATGGGATATTGATGTGAACCATGTGGTAGACATTGCAGAGAAAAGCAATATATCACCGCTCGTGGAGCTTTTCTCTGGTCGGGGCGGATTTTTCTGTGCTTTGGTCTGTGATATTGAGAGTGATTCATTCACTGACTCATCCTCAACTACTTTGTCAGATTCAAATTGTCCTGCCAACTCCTTTAGTTTTGGTTTTCCCATGGCCTTAAAAACAAGGGATATGCACTCACTTGCAGCAGTTGACGCGGCTGCCAAGTCAAGCTGCTCATCCTGCTTTTGTTTTGCTTGGTTTTTAGTGCCTCATCGGCAATGAAATGCTGAGAATGAGAGTGCAGATATAATAGCCGGCCTATGGTTTTACTGGTATAATAGCTCTAGAAAAACAAAAAGCAAAAAACTGATAATCATAGCATTGTATGCGCCCAGACTATTACTATTCCCTTTACCTCACTCTTTGTTTCTGCTTACATAGAGCTTTTTTTAAATAAATGTTGTCCTTTGTGTAACTGAATTTTCTATCCTCTCACTGTAAGGTAACAAAAAAAAGTCACTCTAAGCACACACAAAGGATGATATTTAAATCTTGTGTGTAATAAGAGAGCCATAATCCAGAACAAACAAGACTTTGAGAAGACCTCACCCAGACAGGTGTGGCTGCTGAGGCGATGAAGGATCGCATTATCCAGCTTCCCTTTCTTCTTTGAATGCTTCTTTTTTTGCATTTCACTAAGACAGGTCATTAAATGTTACTGGAGTGTCCATACAGTTCTCTGATTCAGAACTGCAACAAGCAAGCCAGCTGTAACTATCAAGCAGAGGAATGAGCAGGCATCTAAACCGTTCCGCTGATATCCATATCTGTGTCTGGATTCTATTTGTTCACTTGGAGCTGGCCGGGCAGTGGATCATTTGCACCCCAGTGACAAGTACATCATCATCCGCCCGTAACCTTAGCTTCAAGAGACGATGCAGGCTTTGTTCTCCGCCAGGCTCACTTGGGGATGTTTGGCAGTGTGCTGATAGATATGATTATCCTTAATGTCAGTGCATAGCACCATCCCTGATAACAGATTCTCTCAGTAGAATCCACCCCGCTTATCTCGCTTCTGTGTTGTTAGACTGCGCCTGCCTTTCTGTGTGGGGAGATGCAATGTAGGCTTTTTTTTTGCAGACTTCTGAGAGCTCTTTCAGAGCACAATTCAAGAGAAATGTTGCCAGAATTTCCTGTTGATAAGGAACAAGTATAAAAGGTAATTAACACTGTTATAATAATAATTAACTGATAGGAGCAATTACAAAAGCTGGAAAGTTTAATGTGCAAATATAACATTGAAATACTAGCTTGTAGGTGACTCAGTATTGGCAATCACTCAGCAATTATCGTAGCAGGTACTACAGTTAACAGCTTTCAAAAAATCACCCATTAGTGTTTTTTTCCTCAGTTATTTTCATCTTTATCTGCTGAAAACAAACCATCAGTATCACGACTCTCTTTGTTCTAAAGCAAAAAAAAAACCCCACCTTTTTGTTGTGATAATAATCCCTTTTCCAAACTTTTTAGGCTTTTTTTGGGAAACCAATCTGTTTAGTTTAAAGCAGCATTAGCAGGAGAGAGTGGACAACCTCACCTGACACTTGCGATGGGTGTTGGTGGGTGTTGACATTGCAGCGGTAGTGAAGGGGGACGAGGAGGAGGCCTGAGGGGGAGCAGAGGATCCTGTTCAGCTCCACTCAGCAGCCCGGTGATGAGCCTGCAGGAGAGGACTGTGTCTGCAGATTAGAGCCAGGAGACGAGACAGGGGCCTGGAAGGGCTTGAGGATGGGGGGAAGGTTGCAGACCTGGGAATGCCAGCTGCCAGACAGTTCACCGTGTGCAACACATGTCTCTCAGCACCTACTGTTCCACTATGCAAAGACCCCTTCACCATTAAGATGACAGAACAGTTCATATCCTGCGCCAGGTTGATAGATATGTCATATCTCTGAAAACCCTGTTTGTCTTCCACAGGTGTATGAGCTCTTTTTTTTCTTCCAGCAGACACCGCACATGGCACTTTTCGACACTCTTTCCCTGATAGTGATTTGGCACGCAGGCAGTATCAAAGGGGAAATCTTTCCCATGCAATTATAGTAGAAAATAAAGGTGATGAGGTGTGTCGCACAAAAGAAAGCAAGGGATCAAAAGGGCTGGAATGAAAGCTGATTATAATAAAGGGGGAAGCTTCTACCAACTGAATGCCACAATGTGAACCAGCCAGTGGAGTTAGTAAATAAGCAAAAAGCATGTGCTAAAAATGCCAAAAAGAACTGTATTTAAATGCTTTTTAAAATCTTTTTATTCTCTGGTTTCATCGGACAAACTGGGCTACTGTGGATGCCAATAGTTTGTCATTTAGTTTAATCTGCCTTTACACTAATTGTTTCACGTAAATGGTCAATCAGTCAATTTATCAGTCTAAAAAAACCCTCAGAGTGTTAAGAAATGGTCTATCAAAGGCTATCTTAGCTAAAGGTAACATCTTCGAATTAATTTCTTAGTTCTTCATGCGATCCTTAGCAGGAAGCAGAAACTGTCCTGAGTTGTGCTAGATTTTTGAGGCTGATACCAATAAAATTATATTTGGGAGTTTAAAAGAATGAACAGTGATATATCTTTCTGTGGATCCACGGGATCTATTCTTAATTGCGGTAAAGAAACATACTTAAATTTAGGGTCAGTGAAATGACTTGATGACTGAGTAAATCTCTGCTTTTTGTTAAAATGTGTTGAAAACTCAAATGAGCATATTTTACATAGCATCCCAGCTTTTTATTTGGAATCAGGGTTGTAAATTACCTCTAACCTGATTTGTCATTTTGCGGATTGACATTCAAAGCATCAATAACTTTATTTGAAATTCAATAACATTTGGCCATGCTCGCAGTTCATCATATGGATGGACTGCCAGTCTGTCCTTGGTCTAGATTGAAATAACTGAATAGATGGTCATTCCTACAGATGCTCATGTTTAATGCTACGTTGACACTAGGGAAACTTAATTAGGGACTTAAATTCAGAGTCTGCTAGAATGTCATAGATTTGAAACAAAATTCATCTAAAAATAGAGACATAGTTGCTGCAGAACAGACATTTACTTGCAAAATGACAGAGTTGCCTGGAAACCTTGCTTTTACATAGGACTAAAACTAGAATGCAACCAGTTGGTAGCCAGTTGCCAGAGAGACACATCTCAGATGAGTTGTGCTCACTGGCACACAATGATTAATGGCAACATCTCTCTGGAGATAGATCTGAGAGTGACTGCAGTCACACCAAGTTGGACTGCGACTGGCTCACACTAGATCTCTCATGCTAAATATCATGCTAAAATATCAAATGAATTTCCGTGAAATTTAGTGTCTCATAGGCTGAACTGCTTTACCCTTATTATATGACCACCAGCAGGTCAACATTTATATTCAACATTTAGGTATATTATATAAAAAGAAATGTCGGCCGTCGTTTATGAACATCTGCAGTGTCTGCAATATGTCTCGAGCCACAGTGGCTAAGTTTTTCCTGGCCGTCAAAAATAAGGGGTAATTGGTAATGAGTGGCCTCTCACAAAGCCGATTCTGTAGTTTCCTTCCTTTTTTTTCACTGCTAATAATGCATGATTGTTCCCTGTAATCCACAGCACCATTTCTCTTTCATCTCAACAATGAGATAGAAAAAGGAGATTTGCTGGCCAGGCAGCCCCATGCCATGCTTATACGGCTCAGCTCTCTCAAAGGGATTTATCCACTGTTGTTATGACTAATACTCTGTGGATTACAAGTTAGTGAGAGGTCACCGATCACTTCTGTTTCCTACAAATGAGACTTACGGTGCTTCACTTCGTTTTCTTCCCCAGACATGAAAATTTACTACTCGTCAAACTGGTGAATGACGGGGTGCAGTCGACACGCTACTCATTTGCCAAAGTCTAACTTGAAAGCTTTCGCCTTTGGACTGAACTCAAACTTGTCACTTTCTTTAATTTAGAGTAGAAATCTGCAGCTGCTGAAATAATGAATTAAGTTGATGGACAGAATTATAACAGTCTGGCTACCCAGCCATCCAGTGACACCCTGCTGCTCCCAAACGCTGCCAGTGATTTAGCACCTCACCCGGGCAAGATGGGGGAATTGAATTTATTCACAGGAAGGTGGCAGCTAGCACTGACTCATGGCCTTTATGCAGTGGACCATGTCCTAATTCATCAACGAACAAGGGCGGACAACAAATACTTATTTGTTTATGTATAAAGACCTAAAAAAAAACATTAGGTGATAACAATCTAGACAGTAAACAGCAGTCTCTTTCATTAAACTATGACTTGTGTCTGCTTTTAATCCAAACGAGTTGTTTCTGCAGATTTATGAATTTTCAAGTTGGTGTCACAGTAAAGTTTGTGGCCTCCAGTAACCTGCTCAGCCCCCCTCTCAAAAATAGTAAAGTCCTTAAAGGGTTGATAGGTTTTGGACTGATGCTTAGCAACAGCATTCCTATGCCTTAAGTAGCAGTAAGCCCCTCACTGCACCCTTTGATGTGGCTGTCAAGGCAGATTTATTTCCTCTTAACACATTGTCTTCTTGTCCACATACATAAAGGGATGAAAGAGAGTGATGTTTACACTTTTTTTTAGTTGTAATTAAATTGTGTTGCTCAGGATTTTTCAGGTGATGTGAGACATACATGCTGGCGGATCATAGGGGGAGGTCTGACAAAGCAGCTTAATTTGATTTTACCAGCTGACACTTGAAAGCTGATGTCAGGCTCTTTTAAGGCCAAGTTGATGGCTGTTGTTCATGACCGCAGAAGCTGAGGTACGGGCAATGTTAATAAGTGCCTGCTCAGAGAGCTAGAATAGGAATTGTGCAACTTTTTTTTCTTTTTTTATCTGCACGATTCCCGTAAGAAAATAAAACTCCCCTTTAGTCGTTGCTGGTTCAGCAGCAGAGGGAGGGAGGTTATTCTTTCATCATACGTGACACTGAAACGCCCTCGGTCGTCCTGTAAAGTAAATAATAGCTGTGAAAATAACAACACAAGCTTTCAGATCACTCACTAGCTACTTGCTATCTGACATATGTATTTACAGGAACTCTTAATACAATGCTGTTAAAGGCCTCACTGTGTTTAAAGCTTATTGAAAAGCAACACTTGACGTCTTCTTGGCCAGCCTCCCTGCTGCATGTCTCCAGTGAGCTCTGACTAACCCTCCGTGTGTTCTCGTCATTCTCACATGGGAATCAGGCAGCTGGAAAAGCACTTGTTCTTTGTGTTTTGTCAGACAGCCCACTCTGTCCTGAGCTACATGTCTTTGGGGGAGACGTCCAAGTGTGGCAAAGCACTAAGAACTTCCTTCAAGGGACCAGAGAGAGTCAAACCCCTGTCCTTGTGTTTGACAAAGGTCTATGGGCCATTTATGGATACATGAGTCTCAGTGTCACCTCAGTCCCATTCATCAGTTTAACTCCAGAGTAATTTTAGCCTAATAAATTCAGTATCCACAGACAAATATCTTCAAACAGTATTTGAAGAATCAATTAAAAATCCTGTTTTCCATGTCTTCTTGCCTGTTAAAAGTCAGTAACCCTGGTAATACTTCATCAAATGCTGATACTGAAAAATGTGTTTGTTTTCAACAATATACTGCCCACTTTATTAAGCATGCCTTACTTGTAATGGCTTGGGGCTGCCTTTGCCTTGAGAAGTGCTTTAATATTTCATGGCATAGATTCAATAAGGTTCTAGAAATACTCCTCAGAAATTTTGTTCGATTTCCATACTGACATGATAACATCACACATGATGGGAATCTCCCGTTCTACCGCATCCCAAGTGTGCTCTGTTAGACTGAGATCTGGTGACCGTGGAGGTAATTTGAGTACAGTGAACCCTTTGTCATGTTAATAGTTCTTCACATAAAAATTAATTTTGAGATGACTTATGTGAACCAGGAATCTAATAATATCTATTTTAGGTAGATTGCTAGCACCACTTTGGCAACAATGATGAGCTAATCGTCTTCTTAATTAAAAAAAAAAACCTTCTCCATCTTCATTTTGAATTAGACAAAAATGTAATTTGGATGTTAAATCGATGATGTACATGTGAAGGGAAATTCTGAAGGTTTAGACATGTCAAAAGATAGATATAACCTCTATACCATTAGCTCTTGGTTAGTACCCCAGGGAAGCCACAAAAAGCAAGTGAGTAAGGCATATCCTGATTGATTCCTGTTCTGGACGCTACTTTAAAGATATTATTAGGTTGTATTAAAGAAAATTTGAAACAGCAGTTGAGCAAAGTGTTTATGGAGACCATAGAGCGATGAGCCTTTTTCCCACAGGCTTCTACAAAACCAGACGTCATTTTGCTTTTACCTCAGAATTTAAGATTGTGGTTCAGCGTAGGCCATCATAGATTCAAATAGTTGAGATACATTTGTCATTTGCTCTGTCTTCTTCTGTTCCCAGGAGCATCTTCAAATTTAAAGCACCATCCAGTATTTTACTGACAGACAATCTTTCTCCAAATCCAAGGCCGTGATATATCACAGTGAGAATTTCTCTTGCTGCAGAAAAATGGTTTCTTTATTCACTCTGATAATAACTTTGACCGCTGACAGTGAGTGAGCCTGGCTTCCTCATTTTATGTGAAAATTCTCTGTACATGAAAAGAGAAAGAAACATCTTTTCATTATGACATGTAGAAGCCAGCTAGAGACACAATTTAATGATAGTGTGTATGTCTACAACTCTGGCAACTGACAAGAAGTGGCATTTCACTGCATCTTATAAGGTAATGTGGAGTTTTCATCTGAACAAATAAAACTTGAATTTGCATCCAGTTTTCTCACCACAGCATACTCAATCCATACAGGATTTTTTGTGTGCATGTGTCTCTAGTGATCATGTGCATTTATATTTCCACTGTTGTCTATATAAAATAAAATAAAACATTGTAACTGCCCTCTCACCAACATGCAGTCCTATAAAAACCCAAGTACGCCCTTACTGTGTGGCAGCATGGATTAGGTTTGTAAAGTTGGATTGGAAAAAACTACAAGACTTCTGAGAAAGTTTTCTTTTGACAGATCAGACCAAAATTCCCCCACAATGATGTGAGAGACTGATAAACAGTGTTGGTCAAGTTACTTGAAAAAAGTAATTAGTAACTAATTACTGATTACTTCTCCAAAAAGTAATCCCGTTACTTTATTGATTACTTATTTTCAAAAGTAATTAGTTACTTAGTTACTTTTTAAAAACATGATACATAACCTGAATACATAATAAAGCAACAGACCTTTCAGCCCAATTCTATTTTTTATGCATAATCCATCATATACAATTGAATCAAATGAAAAGTCTCTTTTTAAAAATTGTTTTATGAGTTTTAATCTTTTAATTTTATGCACATTGCATTAACCAAAAATTAAATTATGTGCAACAGTCTTTGACTTGAAGAAATTCTTTAACATTTAAACCTATTTTCTGCATATTCCAGCATATAAAATAAAATAATTTTTTGTGTTTACACTCACTCTTTCAAATAGATGCAAGTAAAACACAGCAGAAAATAAATAAAATCAAAGATTCAGCGGTGTTGAGTCCTAAATCTATTTTCACCTGTTTAGCAGGAGTGGGGCCTATGGAGGTTTGCCCGGTGCCGCAGCGGTCATGTCAGTGGGGGGATCCGGGGGTTTCTCTGTGAATCTCTCTGTCACATTCCCGTCACGACTTGATAGCTACTTGCTCAGATTTGAAGTTTAATTTTTCGCTGTAGAAAGAAGTTTTCTGTTGATCTGCACACGTCTGTTGCTGCCACGAACGTTGCATGTGCTTACGTCATTGTCATGAGTCACTCACAAAGAAAATGACGACGGTTTAGTAACACAGCGTGCTTACGGGAAAGTAACAGTAATCTAATTACTTTTTTTGCAATAGTAATCCCTTACTTTACTCGTTACTTGAAAAAAGTAATCGCCCATCTCTGCTGATAAATTCATAGGAAATTATTAGTTCTACCTTTTGTTGTTAAAGGTGATTCTGCAAGCTACTGATGGGGAGTACTAAGATTTTTGGGGGACTGCATAGAGTCCTCTGATTTTTGATTTTTTAATGGCTATTCTTCAATATTTTCCTAGGCCCCTCATTTTCCTAACACATAATTAACTGGTTCTGACTTGACAATTTGGACTTACTCAAATATTTCTACATGCTATCCAACTAGCTAGTTGACTCATGGACCAAGCTACATCGGCTACAAATGCTACATGAGCTACATGAGTTTCTGTTGGCCCTGATATGACGGAGGCGACACTGGACACAATATGGCTTTTTTGTGTAAAATGTTCCCCATCTGCATAGATCTACATTTTAATAAATACACAATTAATAAAAATACAATTGTGTGATATATAGCAAAGCACTTTGCAGACCTCTTAGCCATTTATTTTAAGAAGCACTCAAGAGCTCAAGTTCAGAAACAAGTGCTTTTCAAAGGCATGCTCGTGTGCAGGTTCATTGCTAACTGTTTGGCTGTTTTTTGGGTAGCTGACAGATTAATTGTATAGATTATGCAATGAAAGTGAAACAAAACATTTAAGTAATGTGCAGTTCTGTTGACCAGTGGGTTTGTCATGGTGAATCGTCTTTTCAGGTAAATGTGAACCACAGACAATCTACAAATATTTATCCAGCTGCTTATATTACTCTTTTTATTATACTTAAGGAAGGACAGTCCATAGTAACAAGGTAAACAGGCAACAAGGGGAGGAAATACTAACATTTTTCCCTTAAATTCCTTCTAGTTCACCACACAGCTTATTTTTAAAACCTGTGGCCTATGCAGAACTCTGTAAAGAGTGCAGCTCTGGCTCTGAGGAATGTTTGTTTAACTAAAACTTCAACCTGTGATGATTCAATGCTTAATCTCCAAAGGGCAGACAGCAGAAGACCGTCTTGTGTCTTCCAGTATGGTACTTTGATAAACAAGATGCCTCCGCTCAGCGGGACTGTCTTCGCAGTGGGGCTCCGTTGTAGACCTCAGGATAATCAAAGCTCTTGTTTGGAGATGTGAATGCCTAGTTTTCAGTTTGGACATCCCCAGTAATTTCTCACCACTAACAAAGCTGCCTGCTGCCTTCTGTGCTGAGTGGAATCTGAGATTTAGATCTAAAGACCTTATTTGAAAGTGTTGGTCATGCATGCAAACAAGGGGGTGCTATGAAACTATGCCCTTTGTCTGACACACAATAGCATTTCAGGCACTAGGGAACAGCTTGGATCTCCATAGAACTGGCATTACTTTCATGTCAAGTGACACTGAAGGCAATAGAGTGACCACGTTCTCCAAAAAAAAAAAGCCTCCACGCATTCAGCTCTTACGCTCTCCCTTTTTCTCGTCTGGTCTTTCAAAATGGCTGGATTGGGACATTATTTCATATTCTTTTAAAGGGGTGCCAAGCTATTCACACAGCATCAGCTTTGATCAACACTGTGATTTGTAGGGTATAGGCTAATGGCTAAGACCTGTCTGGTAGCATTCTCCCTAGCATATGGCTGCAGTAATCACATCTATTTAATACAACAAGACAAAAAAGTGGAACAATGACTTTCTATCTACTTTATATTTATTGCTCCTGGACCAAGACATAGAATACCTGTAGAAGGCCATTTATTTAGACATATGAATGCTCTGACCTTTATTCTCACAGCAGGGAGTGTAATTAAATCTTATCGCACTGTTTTCCAGGTTAAATGTTTTGCTTTTCTGCCTGTTTTTGATGTAAAAAAAAAATCACTTTTGGCAAGCTAAATCCATGAGCATACACAGGTGGTAGGCAAAGGCTGCTGCTAATATTCATTAATAAGAATTATTTAATTAGATGTTTTCAAAAGATTTATTCTCAATTTAGTCTGAAAAATGAAAGTAAAAAGGGGGAAATGGACATTGCAATATTTCAACATGCAGCTATTCAAATGAATTTATATCCAGAGGAAATCTTCACATCTCAGAGGCTGAATCATGAGTTTCTACCTTTTTCCATAGGTAGCAGCTTTTAAAATGGGCCTGCAAGTGAAATGATAATCAGCTAATTGCTGTGTAATCTAATTTAATCTTCACTGTAGAAAGCTGTGTATACCTCCTGACTGGTGGGAAACATAACCAAACGCAATCACACTTGAGATTCTGGTCTTTTACATTTACTTTGTTGCAGTCTTGGTATTCATTTTGCTAAGAAATGCCAAACTTCAACAACTGTTTTTATTTATTTTTTTGTTTGTTTTTTTGAAGCTGTGCTTAGTGCCTCTAAAAAATAGAGGACTAGTTTTACATTTTTTTTCCTAACCATTTCCTTAAATAAATTGTGCATTCACTGCTACTGAAGCAAAACACAGAAAAAATAATAAAGAACAAACAGACTGAAAGAAAGACTGACAAGAGAAAGGGTATGTGGAAAGAAAAGGTAAAGTGGGAGGGGGGACGGGAGGGGTTGTGTTGTTTGATCAGCAGAAAGTGGGGGGGAGGAGGCTGAAAATCCCTTGATGCTGATAGTGGGCAGTGGTTTAACCCCCCAGAGTGATTGACACTTTTGCCACTCCACTATGGGCCAAAGGAGGGCTGGTTGGAGATTGGGGGTGCATGCAGAGAAGCCTCTTCCTGCCTTTGCATTTGCATCCTCTGACCGTGGGTGGTTGTGTTAATAATGTGGCAACTGGGAAGATTAATTGTGGACAAGCAGCAGGATTACGAGGGTCTTTGTGGGAGCAAAGGGAGCACTGGTTGGGAAAGGCCTGTGATCTGTGAGGCTGAGAGGAAATTAGTCAGGGCAGGCTGGAGCTGCCTTTTACCAGCGTACCTAAGGAAATGAAAGACTTGTGCAAAGAGGATATTGAAATAAGTAGGCAGAAAATTGTTGACATTCTTGAGAGGCCAATATTATTAATATTCATTGTGCTAATGTGAATACAACAAAGACAAAAACTTTGTGATGGGAAAATATTTTCCACGACACTAACTGAGTGAAATACATGGTTTTCTTAGAGTGAAAAAAATAGAATGCAGATTTTTTCAGATAATCAAACATGAAATGTGAAAATTGGAATAAGTGTCCATCAAGTAGAACCATGAAAAAAAGGCATATGCAGGCTCCTGCAGCTGTGTCTCCTTTTCTGTTGAAGGCAGAAGTGAAAGAGCAGGCCAAGAGTCTCATGCCACCTGTTGGATTGTTTACACATAGCAGCATACATTCAGTCAGGTACTCATCTGGTTCCTGACCCTCATTTGACCTTTTTATCACCACGTTTTCTCGCAAAACTTGATTTATTTTATGCTAATCTAGACTTTTGCATGCAGTACTTTCACAAAATTTTACACTCTAAGAGAAAGCAGGGACTCAAGTATCTTAGCAATATGAAAGAAGCTGTGAGAGCGCATAGAGCGTACTCTCACAGCCTCAAATGCTTTAAGCATCAATTTTCAGGCACACAAGAGAATTCTCACTTCACAACCAGCGTGCCTTCATCGATGTTTGGCTGCTTTGCTAATGGCTTTCTCATCAGTAATCATTAAAAAAAAAAAAAAAAGGTAAGCATCTGGACATTCAGACCTCTTAATTAAAACACTGGTGTTTTTCCAATGTAAGAGAAATCATGAAAAATGGCCTGTCATGGCAAATTTCTGAAACCAGATGACAAAACTGGATGGCTGGAGGAGGACAAAAACACCGGGCTTAATAGTTGTTAATTAAAAGTAATAATTTAAAGCAAAACCATCGTACTCAAATAGCATGGCTTAAATGTTGAGCAATATAAAAGCAGATTGCTTGTTCCTGTTTATTCTTGCTTAATTTCAGACATATTGACCAGTCTCCAAGCAGGAAAATGATCTATAGCTTAATTTCTTGTGTTTCTTGAGCGCTTATGAGAAAACTCAGCATATACAGAAGCCAATGTGCTAGTTAATAACAATACACGCCATAGCGCCATGTGATGGTGCAGAATACGATGAGCATTACCAGATTTCCAGCTACTTTTGCCAGAATCTGGAAAGATATACAGTTGTAAATGTGTGTGTGACATGATGTGCTTTGAAATAAATTCCTAATACACCGAGCCTTGGTGATTTGTGGTCTCTGAGCTGAGCATCTGAGATGTAGTCTCGTATTTCAAGTATGTTTTTAGTTGTGCCAAGACGTTGCACCACTCATTATTTTCCTCGGATTTCTGAAGCACCATCGTTTATCAGAGAGATTTATTGGCATATGGACTTCCAGATGTTTTGAGAATCTTTTCCAGAAGAAGAGTGTGTTTTAAATGTTAGACCACAATCATACTGTAGACATTTTTATTTCTAAGGAGAAACATATGGCCTTGATTAGATTTGAATGCAGTATTTGTTAAACAGAGTTTTTGTCCTAATTAAGCTAAATGCACAGAACTTCAGTTTCTCTCCATTTGCTCTACATAATAACTTACAATTCTCTCAAATAAATAGCAATGCTTTCCGTATAACAAAAACACATTTCAAAAAGTGGTTATGGTCCTAGCCATGCAGACAGCTGCAAGTTTCCCAGGCTTTGGGATCTTCTGTTTCGATATTGTCCTCCTATGGCTGGTAATTGTTCGCAAAGTTACATGTCGACAGTTGTAAAAACCACCGATGTGTAGTTGTTTTTACTATACATTTTTGGTCTCAGGGACCCAAGCATGACGAGCTCCAATGCAGTGATAATATTTACGCCACTCCTACCCAAGTGAACCCATGCCTACACGCGGATATGGAAGCCATTACAATAACAAGACCATATCAGTTATTTTAGCAAATGCCCCCAAATAGCAAATGTTTACAGTGAAGTTGCAACGAACTCTAGCAGCCTTGAGAAATTTTGCTGGGAGCAAAAAGCTGAAGGTGATGTTTTATAGAACAACAAAGACCATTGCTGTCTCTGTAATCACTCCCTATATCAACACTGTTCAATGTATAGCAAGCGGTGACTGAATAACAAAGTGTTTTGACACTGTCCATATATGGAAAAGGGATGAAAAGATGAAAAGTCAGCACAACATTAGAGAAAACATTGATATTTTTCCAGTTTCTTTGGGGCCCAGTTACACACTGGGAACCAGTGGTTGCTACAGAAATTTGTGTTCCCTGACCAGTCAGCGAGTAGCTGCAGGTGATCGCTTGCCAGGTGAAATTGGTCGTAAAGAGGGATTTTTCTGCAGTCTAAGTCAGTTCTTATGGAAGACACTGGTTTGTCTGCGAATGCTAGCCGACCGACCGCTCACTAAGTAGTACTGAAATGGATGGATGACCACTAACTTTCTGCTTCTAAATTCAGATAAAACTGAGGTTATTGTACTCTGCCCTAGGCTGGACTACTGTAATTCATTATTATCAGGATGTCCTTAAAACTCCCTGAAAAGCCTTCAGTTAATCCAGAATGCTGCAGCAAGAGTACTGACAGGGACTAGAAAGAGAGAGCAGATTTCTCATTCAAAAGAATTCAAAATCCTGCTCTTCAAATACAAGGTCTTGAATAATCAGGTCCCATCTTATCTTATAGTAGGGCCACATTAGAGCACTTCGCTCTCACACTGCGGGCTTACTTGTGGCTCTTAGAGTTCCCAGACACTATCTCTACTTTTAAGATTAGGCTTAAAACTTTCCTTTTTGCTAAAGTATATAGTTAGGGCTGGATCAGGTGACCCTGAATCCTCCCTTAGTTATGCTGCAATAGGTGTAGGCTGCTGGGGGATTCCCATGATGCATTGAGTATTTCTTCTTCAGTCACCTTTCTCACTCACTATGTGTTAATAGACCTCTCTGCTTTGAATCACACTTGTTATTAATCTCTGGCTCTCTTTCACAGCATGTCTTTTGTCCTGTCTTCCTCCCCTCACCCCAACCGGTCACAGCAGATAGCCACCCGTACCTGAGCCTGGTTTTGCTGGAGGTTTCTTCCTGTTAAAAGGGAGTTTTTCCTTCCCACTGTCACCTAGTGCTTAATCATAGGGGGTCATATGATTGTTGGGTTTTTCTCTGTATGTATTATTGTAGGGTCTACCTTTCAATATAAAGCACCTTGAGGTGACTGTTGTTGTGATTTAACACTGTATAATAAAAATTAAATTGAACTGAATTGAAACAGTGAAGCATCCAAAGCCTTCAAAGTAAAAGTTGCATCTTTGGAAATGTATTGTGTTCAACTCGTGTTCAACTCTAATTTTGCTTTAACTCTTTCCCCCATAAAGACAACATTTGGGGACCTCCCCTGCACCATTAATAGTGAGGCTTGACACCTCAATATATATGAGCAGAGACGTGGTTTGAGACCATTATAATACAGTAGGTTTTGGGTTTTTCCAAGGGTAGCCCTAGTAAACTCCATGGGCCCTACTCCAAGGGAGAGATCATCCTCACTAACTTTTGATGCACATACAGTCATTTTATTTTGGAAGCAGGCCTGAAATATTACAGAAACTGCTCAGTTCTGAAGAGAATAACAAGGATTATTCCTTGTAGGTGCCCAAGTTTGCATAATGCTTTTTCAAGTTTCACTACCACCTTCCATATATACTATGGGTAATCACGGCAAACTGGTCGCAGTGGAAACTATCACAATAAAGTTTTTGGTGCAGCACCCTCTTTGCCATCGATTTCACCCAGTAAAAAACAGCAACCTCCAGCAGTCACTCAACAACCAGTTGGCGAATACAAATTTTTCCCTACCAACAAGAGGCTGACAGGAGTGTCGTCGACTGGTCTTGCAGCCTGTGCGACTGAGGCCTTCAATGTTTTTAACTATGATAATGAAGATCCTGTAATTTAATGAAAAAAGTCAAAAAAGTCATTTTATAACCCATATTATGTTTATTCTTCTACAGTGGCAATGATATGGGAAACTGATGATGAAACACCAATGTGTAATTCTAGGAGTAGTAACAGCATGTTTACTTGTTTAAATTTGGGAGAGTGGTTACATTTTTTTGGTTGCCTGTTCTGATTATAGACAAAGACCTCTGTCAACACATTTTACTGAAAATTATGGTTTACGGTTAGCAAAAGCCCATGACCCTGATACGAACAAGCAGAAGAGAATGGATGGATGTGTTAGGTGAAACTGTGTAGCTGTATCTCAAAACATCCACATAAACCCTGGGATTGGAATTAAAGAAAAAATAAAACCACTGGTAAAGCTCACTGGACATGGCCCCGATTCATCAGAGTTACACTGAGGATAATACATTATGCCGATTTAACTCTTAAATATTAACCTTAAAGTCATCTCTTTAAAATGATCACCACTTTTTCCATTCCAGTACATTTCCATTAGTGCTGAGACGACAGCTATTTAAGTAGTGGGAAGTTAAATTGTGCTTTTACTACAGTAATGGACTTCAGCAGTTGTAAAAAAAAAAGAAAGAAAATGTCATATGCATGGGAATAAGTGAATACATATTACATTAAGAGAACTTTGAAGCAATGAATCCTTATAGACGAGTAGGAAAAACTATCTTTGTGCCCAATACCATTAAAACAAAGTTTAAATCTGACCTATGGGTCTGCTCACAAGATATAGCTCGTTGATGCATCACTGATCACAAACCCAGTGATGAGATTATGAAGCTGCTGGATGGAAGCTAAAAGAGAGCAGATGTACAGTATCAGCTGACTTTGCTTTCTTGCCTGTTTTTCTGAGAGTATGATTTGATTTTTCAGTTACTGTTATAAGTTTAAGTGAGCCAGCTTCACAACTGGTGCCTCACTGTTTGGAGGTAAATGGCCGCTTCCAAGAAGGCAGCACAAAGATTTAGTCATTTAAGTGGAAAAACAGGAGCACTTGTTTATATTCCACGATACTGAAATAACCTTGGGAGTGGAGATAAGAAGCCATGGGGCCACTTCTGTAGTCACTAACAAAATGTGACATTTGGGCATTAGAGCTGTTTCAAGTCAGCGTGCATAAGAAATTTGGATTTGAACAACTGGCTCTTTCCATCTCGTGCCTCGTGAACAAGCAGAAGCAGGTTTGGCCTGGTGCTTATAGTAGTTGTATCCATAAATTATCATCAGAGAGCGAGCTGCTGTTATTGTACAGCTTCACCCTCTTCTCATTGAGTTTCAGATCATGTTCCCCTTTTTGCTCCCTCATATCTCAGCTGCGACTTTGTCATGCAGCCAAGCACGTAATATGCTCTGAGCTCTGTATCATGTCCAATTATAATTAGCTTTGTCAGGCCTGAGCCCTACAACCCTCATGCAGATAATATGATAATATGTCTTCATAACCAAGTGACCTTACATGTGCAATATTTCTCTCCTTCTTAAGATTGCGTGTCAATAAAGTAATGGAGTCTGGGAGGTAGTGGCAGGGGAAGATTTAGATGATTGGGCTCTCAGGTGCAGTGATGTATAACCGTTATTATTCTACCTGTCGGCGTAGTATACACAGCTGGGCGCAGCGTGGTGGTGGCCAGGGAGAGAGCTGGGCTTTCAAGGAAGGCCTTTGTTAATAAGCCTTTAATCCTTCGTTAAAGCCCGCCGCCGAGGGACGTGGTCTCATTTTCATTCTGTACATTTGGAGCTGAAGTAACCAGTTTTACTATGAAAGTGCTACACTGTCATAGATATTTCACTAGTAACTCTGTTGGAATTGGTTATTCTTGGTGCTAACAGGTCCAGAAAATTGGACTTTTTAGCAAATCGAGTAATCATTTGAGTCAAAATGATATCTCTCTTCTTTTTTTATAAATTTTTTTTTAATTTAGTCATTTATTTATTGATGCTTCTAAAAATCTGACCAAGTGCAGGAGGTGAATATAAAGCTTTCATTTCCACATGCCACATCAGTTCAATTCCATTCAGTTCAGTTTTATTTATATTGTGCCAAACCACAACAAGAGTTGCTTCAAGGGACTTTATATTGTAAAGTCAAGACCCTACAATGTTAGAAAGAAAACCCCACCAACTATGAGTATTGCACTTGGCCAACTATGAGTATTGCACTTGGCAACAGTGGGGAGGAAAAACTCCCTTTTAACAGGAAGATATAGTTTAGCTAACTAGCTTTAGCTAACATATTAAGTTGTTTGCATGCTTAAGAATCATAATAATCTTACTATAATGACTGTAGCATATATATATATATATATATGTATGTATCTATAACTGTATATATATATATATATATGTATGTATCTATATCTGTATATATATATATATATATATGTACCCTATCTTCTCTTTAACGACTGATCCAAACGCAATTTTCACACATCTATTTGGATTTTTTAAAAAAGATTTATAAGAAAATATAATTCCTTTCATTTTTGTATATGTTATGTCTATTTAATCATCCCCCTGCAAATGCAATGTTACATTCTAATTTTGTGTTACTTTCACATGTCACATTCTGTATCTACACATCACCTGTACATAACATAACAGTCAAAATCTGTAATTGCCGCTAAGTACAGAATTAACATTGCCTGAAAATGTTTCCTTGTAATAATAATAAACAATTTTCGGACCTTGACACTTGAACCTTTAATTTTCTTTTACATTTTTTGTACATGAAATTCAAAGTTGATTCAAAACATGATATTGCAGTCAATAATGATCATTTGCTGCAACCATAAAGCTCTTGCCAAACATTGACATTTCTTTGTCATGAGTAATTTGTGCAGACTAAACTCTTGCCCATGGGTACAGACGTGTGCAGCCATGCAGACGTTTTGCATTTCGGGTAGTAGCAGAGGTCAGCTGAAACACCAAACACATTGGCAAATATGTAATAGCTGTACAATTCCCATACACTGTTGCTTCTCACCCTGCCCTTCTTGCTCTGAGGTTGATAGAAAGAACCGGACAAGAGAGGCTCTTTTAAAGGACTGAATTCCTGACAGGCGGCGGTTTCACTAACACTGACGCAATGTAATGAGGAAGCCAGAGGTGAGGCCTATCTCGACGCGTCTTTGTGGATTTCCCTGAGTGATTGATGTGTTCCAGTCAAATGAAGCATTGGGTTGAGTGATATGACACTTGTCTCGCTGCGACACACGTGTTCACGGCTAACGGTTATTGGTGTTGATGGGCCCTACTCCACTCAGCCAGCCCAGGCACAGTTATTTTGATCTCTTGTTCTTTTATTTCTGTCCCCCCTCTTCCCTGTTTTCTGTCTCCTTGCCACATCAAATCAGAGTTTAGAGATGGAGACAGAACCCTCAGGTAGTAGTTTATTAAGCATCAGGAGATGAGATGAAAGTAATAATGGAGGCTAGACAGCTGGGTGGGCAGCTAGCATTCCAGGTAGGAAGTGACATTTTAGTTTTTCCTGGTAGAAGAAATTTGTGGCAGAGCGTTTGTGGCTTCAAAATTCATCTTCGTTGTCAAGCTGTCAGACAGAAGTTCCTGTGTGGCAACCGATTTCTCTGAATGTAGCTCTTAGTGTTTGGAAAAGCTACATTTCAGGGTTCAGTGATGTGCTAAAAACAGGAAATTGAATAAATGTGGTGCATCATGTTAACTGAGTTAAAGCCCCATATTTTACCCCCATGTTTCCTACAATTTCAAAAACAGATTTTGTTTATGTATCTATCTATTTTGACCCTTCACCCACATGTTAATGCCATTTCAGGTAATCGTAAATAGAAAATGAAAAACTCTTTGTTTCTGTTTGGACAAGGAAAACAGTTTGTCTTGCAATGTCCAAGTTGTGGGTCGTTATCTTCTTTTATAAAGTCAGATTGTGTGCATTGCTATTTCCTTAGGTTTCAGATTGGCTGACATTTCTATATAGTTAGGGTTATATCACCGACTGTTGCTTTAGCATGCTTTTGATAGATATGTTTTAAGACAGCGTGCAGCGCCCATGTGCATTACCTCAGTGTCATTATCATTGTTAGGATCTTTGCATGGCAACCAAGTAGTGACATTTCCCTCAACCTCAGCTGTGCTGTTCACTGCTAAATGTTTGCTGCCACATTTCAAGCTAACATGAACACAATGGTAAACACTAACAAAGTGTGCTCAGAAGTTCTGGCTATAAGAAGCCACTGCTCCTAATTTAAGGTTGCCTTCTTGTGCAGTGCTAGACCACTTTCAGCCCTCCTACTGTTTTAGCTTCCTGGAAGCCCTGCGGTGAACACTTGAAGTGGATGGTGACTAAATGTAAATTTTGTTTTTTATAGAAACAATGCAAGAATTCTACTTCTAAATTCTGTTAAAACTGAGGTTATTGTACGCGGTCCTAAAAATCTTAGAAACATGGTGTCTAACAAGAGTCTTGCTCTGGATGGCGTTACCTTGGCCTCCAGTTACAAGGTGAGGAATCTTGGAGTCATTTTTAACCAGGATATGTCCTTCACTGTGCTTGCTGCTGCTGCTTTCTCGCATTTGCGTAATATCACAAAAAACATCTTCTCTCAGGGGTGATGCTAAAAAGCTAGTTCATGCTTACTACTATTACTTCTAGGCTGAACTATTTTAATTCATTATTATTAAGTACTGACAGGGACTAGAACGAGAGAGCATATTTCTCTGGAGCATATTTGCTCCAAGTTTAGATTTGGGAGACAGACGCCCACACTACTTTTAAGATTAGACTTCTTTTGTGAAAAAGCTTATAGTTAGGGCTGGATCAGGTGACCCTGAACCCTCCTTTGGATATGCTGCAATAGTCTTAGGCTCCTGGGACCTTCTCATGATGGACTGAGCATTTCTTCTTCACTTATCACCACAATCGCTCATCACCATTGCATTGTTGTAGGGTCTTTACCTTACAATATAAAGTACCTCGAGGTGACTTTAGTTGTGAATTGGCACTGTATAAATAAAATTGAATTGCACTGAGCTAATTACCTGTTAAATTACTGTGTTATAAATACAAATTACAGACGTTTCACTGTTAACATTCTTATATTTAACTTAGGATGTCTGTTACTGTGTTAACGCTACAGGTTTTTTTTTTATTTTTATAGTTTATATAAACAACTTAAATAATTAACAGCCAATGAGAACCAGTATTCTTAAGTGTCATCGGAGGTGGTGGTGTCTTCACAATTAATGACCAGTCATTTCAGCATTTCCAGCAATTTTACATTAATTGAATTCATTAGTCACAACATAATAACATTCTTTAAATTCATGTAAACATTACAGTTCAACAGAGCTTCATCAGTTAACTAATGTCTTGCATAATTCTGTATTGTGAAAATTAAACTAATCTTTCCCAGCAGCTGTTGTCTTAGAGTCGTAACTCAAAACATTTCCGACATGAGACGGACTACAGACCAACGCTTTTACGGCCAAGTGATCAGTAATCGGATCATTAATATCAAATGATATTCCATCACATCTGCCTCTCGTTCTGAAGTTGATTTTGTATTGATGAGAGCTGGAAAATCTGTGGGCTCACAACTGTTTGTTTTTTCTTCTTCTCTGTTTAATGCCTGCTAGATGTGGGCAACGAATCCAGTGGTCACAAGATGGTCGCCATCAAATACTATCTGCTGCTAGTCCGTGACAGCTCTCATTATTGGAGGCCACCGAATAGTTACCAACTGATAAAAGCATATCACAGTGTGGAGGAAATTGAATTCTGGAGGACATAAATTCTGACTGAGAGAGATCATAGTCAGAAGCTAATTTAAGGAAGATTAAATTAATTTCAATGACATCCATTCTATCTTGACGAAGTCGGTACATAACATAATGTAGCTCTGTTGCCTTGAGATAAGAGGATAGTCATTTTAGACTGGGCACAGCAGTAGCTGAGGATCAAGCCCTAATCCCACTGCTGCAACCTTTTTTGCAGAACATCATGGAGGATCATGGAGTGTCTGACAACCATTATTCAGTAAGGGGATTTTACAAGTCTTTCAGTTTGGTGTGATAATTTAATTGACTGCTGACCCAAAGCCTCAGGACACAACTTGCCTTCGTACGCAGCCAGCTCATTTTTAATGTTCGCAGTTCTATTTATTATTTTTCATTTAGCGTCACATCGAACGTGAATGGCAATATATTATTTTTTTTGGAAAAAAAAACAAGTCATGCAGTATCTTTCAGTTGTGTAACACAAATATCTGCTCTTTTTTTGCTGTTAAAAAATGTACATTCCTTAATATATTACTTAATATGACAGAACAAAATAGGATGGCAGGGAAAAAAAAACACTAAGATTTTATTCCTGTGTTTTCACCTTCAAGTATGAAGGTGAAAAGCCTAAAGGCTTTGTCCATTTTGCCCATTTTTGTCTTTAATTTGTTTCTGAAAAAAATTTAAAGCTTTCCCAATTCTATAATACTTCCTTCTGGAGTCATTTGTCCAGCTGTTTAGCATTAGAGAATGTCATGTTGCATTCAAGTTAGTCTCTGGTAACTTCAGTTATTCAGTGGAAATCTTACATTTAGCTTGTCCCTCATCTGTCGTCATGAAACAATGCTGTGTGTTCTTTTGAATTTCTTTCCATATTTAACAGCAACTCAGTATCTGGTACAACACTAACTGGGATTCTGACTGGTTTGCCTCTTTTGATGAGGTTAGATCAAAGAACAAGTGATGTTTGATCAACAGAATGAGAAGCACAGATAGTGGCTGCGTGACAGTTTTCATTGTTTCTAACATTTTGTTTCACTTCATTTTCTGTGTCATAACATGGATCTTCTCTACAGCTGGCTGAAGGATCAATATTATTAAATGTTCAATTTTTAACACTGCCCCTTGGTGACAGTTAACAGCAACACCATGTACATTACTGTCCGCAAAGCAGCTCATAGGCTCTGCATAGGACCATCGTGCAACCAGTTAGCAACCAGTTAGCAACCAGTTGCTTAGAGCAATTTTAGCTTTAAATTGCAGTCATGTTATTAAAACATTGCACAAATTCAAGTGCAATATTGACATTCTGTTCATAGCAGCTCTATTTTGGTATGAAAGCTTGATTGTTCAGTGGAAAAAAAAACACCATCCATAAGTTATAATTTCAGATTATTATCGCAAAAAAATGAGTGAGGTATCTCAAAATTTCTAAAAAACCAAAAAACATTGAGATAATAACCTACCTGGATTTATGACTTGGTGCTGCCTGGCAATTTTGTTTTATTTATTGGTTTTTCAGTGGTAGAAACAAGCTTCTGAAATTTTGGTCACCACTTTGCAGAAACTTTATTTGTAGCTCTTATGTTGCCAGATGTTTGACTTTGTTCACCAGTTAACATTTGAAATATATACTTCTAATATATACTATATAATATATACTACTAAATACTTCAAAGGTTTGCAATTGCAGATTTCGTGTCATACAAAATGATCAGATGTATTTGTTTTTAACACTAGCTACATATAGTCATTAACCAACCTTTCAGACTATGTAAATTTACATAATTAGTACAAGAACAGATTTTGATCTTTTACAACTCTTTCGCTTCAGCTTCAAACTAAGTCACTTCCACTTTTGTACACAGTCTTACAAACATGAAATCCCGTGTACAACATTAAACAAGTTGTATGCCATTATTATTTAGTTTGGCTTCATATTTTTACTGTTTGAGAAATGGCCTTTTCTCTCAAGACAGAGTCCTTGTGGTTGAGCTGTCTAGATGTCTAATGAATTACAGATGAACATTAGCGCAAATTAATCTCCCAGAAGTCCCTGGGTAATATGGCAACCATTTAAAACTTTAATCAATAACCCTGAAGTTGAAAGCGTGCGGGCGCTGCACTTGTTTGGTCACAATAAACAGAATGCAGACTGCAGCCTCCTTTAAATCATGGTGACAGGCACAGTCGCGCTAAATCATTAGAAGTGAAAAATAAATGTCTGCATAACTTTATCAGCTGTGACTCTATGTTTCCTTCGGGAGAATATCAGCAAAAACAACAGTGGAAATGAATGATTTATTATCTAAACTACCACTCAAGTCCTCTCATGATGGTTGTCTGTGTTAATGATGTACCTACTGGTGAAATGAGCACTCCATATCGCAACATTTAATTAAAACAACATGTCCACGTAACATCTAAATGTCAATCAGTTTTCATTTGAACTTGCACTTAACGTACTCTGTTGTGACATTTTAATTATATTTCACCTAATCAAACACGCATGTCAAATTATGGACTTGTGTCATTAAGAATTATTATTTTACAAACATTTTACAGCACAAAACTAATTTAAATAAGAGCTGCGTGGCAATCCTAATTATTGTACAAGATTTAAAAAAGGGTCTGAACTTTATGTCTCTTATCATTTTATTTAAATCAACTCCACATTTTGTGGTTTAAACTCAGTCTTGCTGAAGCTTTAAGTGATTAGGAAAGTGTAACTGCACAGTAATGCAATCTTTATGATTGCTAACAAGCCTCCAGAAATTTCAGACTCATTTGGCTTTGTCATCTTTTGGCTTTGACACAATGACGACCTCACAAATGTGCTCGCTGTTGCTGATCGTTTCCATTCTGACACATCGATACGGGTTGTTTCTTCCATGAGGTCATGGGTAATCTGTCTGTCTCACCTGTGCGCAGTGTATATTCTGTGTATTTCAAAAACAGATTATAAAACTGAAGCTTGCACTGACGGCAAACTGTGCTCTTGGGTACCAACATACTCCGTGTACAGTATGCGTTGTTCCCGCATTGCTTCCGTGCTGATGCCTCCTTGATTGTATGCAGACGCCTGTGAATATCAGACAAGTGCACTTTTCTTTTCTTACTCTGACACAATAACATTTTATTACCTTCTCCTCATCTTCCATGTTATGATAAATTTAGCCCTGATCCTTCTCCTCCACCTTAGAGAGATGATACGTGGATGCAAGCTCTGCGATTCCCTCATCCATCTCCTCCTCCCACTATCCCTTTCCTGCTCTCCATCTTTCAGAACTGTAACCTATGGTCGCCAGCTGTGCAGGGAGCCCCAGAGTGTGTTTACGCTGAGCTGCACTTTATCACACACAGCCGCACAGCTGCCAACTATACTCCGAGCATGCTCCAGCCTCCCTGCCTCTAGCCATGTTTCTTTTATTTCTTTTTTTTGTGATGATCCCACACCGCTGCTACATGCTTCTTTCTCTCCAGCTGCTGCCCTGCTGGTGGAGGTATGGTGAACTGTTAATGGCCTGTGGAGTACAAACAGTGGTGCCCACCACTGCCACTGGGCAGGCTTACAGCACACCTTCCAGTAAAAACACTACACTAAAACAAACACCGCCATTCACAGTTGTACCGGCTGCATAGTTCCTTTCATGCAGA
This sequence comes from Etia nguti, assembly GCA_015106755.1. Taxonomy (NCBI): domain Eukaryota; kingdom Metazoa; phylum Chordata; class Actinopteri; order Cichliformes; family Cichlidae; genus Etia; species Etia nguti. Next base: position 13,830 of record VUQG01010131.1, on the reverse strand, counting down.
GTTTAACAGTGCTCTTTTTGTCTTCCAAATTTTTGCAAAAGGAGCGATGCATAATGTAGGTTCTTCTCTCTGCTGGCCTCTTGTTGATGTTTTGATACGGCATTAAATAATTCCTCCGTAAGCGGACCGGTAACAGCATAAATCTGTCCTTAGAGTGCGGGGGGCCTGGTGATGAGCTGCCTCCTTCCCTGCCGACCTCTTGTCCCCAGGCGGACAGAGTTGAATACATTCACCCTTCTCTCTTATAGGGTCCCCAGTGTCCTTACAGCCTATCAGGACAGAGAAATCTCCACCCCCTCCCCCTCGTAACATATCAGGATCCGCTGGTGCAGAGTTTTATGCAAGGTGACAGCTCCTCACACTTCAGTGTTCGGATCACCTCAAGTAGCTCAGATATCGGAAAAAATGAGCACACTTCCCACCGCGGTGACCAAATGTAGATTGACTGAGGGTATCCGCAGGCCGCGGCGCCCCTATCCTCCTGTCCTGACAGAACAGGCCTGCTGGTAACTCTCCACATAAGAGAGCGGAGTGTGGAGACACATCAGAGGGGAAAGCTGGCTGCAGACAGAAGTGTGTGTGTGTGTGTGTGTGTGTTTGAAGCCATTGGAGGTGATGTCAAGTTTGCTTAGACTCAAGGATGGTGTTTGAATATGCTGGCCACTAATATGGCACCAGTATCTCTGTCCTCATCTCTGTTTTCTGTCACTATGTACAATCTGGGCTCGTCTCCTCGGCTCCTGACAATGTCCTTTCACATCATGTTATTGCACACTCGGAGGTGCAGTCAGCAAGCCGTCACTCAGCTCCTTTGTCTTAAAGTCAGGCCCATTTTTGCCGTTAATGCACTTGGTGCCTGTGTAAAAGTGTTGGGGATTTTTCTGTCTGTTTCCATGTCAGAAAATCATTGACAGTGCAACTAGAATATCACTCACTACCTTCCTTATTTACACCAAAATGTAGGTGCGTTATCTATTGCGTGACAAGTGGCATTTTTTTGCATGCTGGGATTTAACAGGAGGTCTCTTTTCATCCAAGAACCCCCCCAAATTATCTATAATGTATACATCAGCACAAAAGAGCCAGAGAGCCAACTTTCTGGCCCTGGGCAAAAAATGCATTCATCCAGCATTTTTTTTTTTTGTTTTTCCAGAGAAACTAAATGTATTTTACTCCCCCTGGATTTGTTGTTTTTAGTTTGTTTTTCTAATGTCAGCTCACCCTGAAATGTTGCTGTAGAGAAGCCAGAAAAAAAATAAATAAAGCATTTTATATTTCTTCTAATTGCAAAGATCATGGCTCAGCAGCGTGATACTCTGTTCAGCCAGTAATCTCTTTAAAGAGTACTCAATCTGTCTGGCTAGACTGTCCTGAGGCAGAAACATATTTTGAAGGTCAGATGCAGAAAAATGTTCATATCCTGCTTTTTTTTGTAATATTAAACAGAGCAGCTTTAGATCGCTGCGATGTGGTGTGTATAGATGAGGAAAAAAGAGTGCATTACTTTTCCTTCATCTCAAAAGCAAAGCAGGGCAAAATCAATAGTTTAGCAGAGAGGTTGGATATTCATTGGATGAATTTCCTACATTCTTTTTAGTTTATTCAGTCAGTTGTTCAGAGGATAAAATCAGCCATCATTTTTTGGCCATGGAGCAGTCAGACACAGCCCTCCAGTGTCTTCAGCTGACTCTTGTGGCCCTGTCAAGTCCTCCTTCAATCTGGGAGTCTGAGCAGTCGTGTGGAGGTTGACATGATTGCCTTTAAGCAGCCCCTCTTAGCCAGTGACACACAGCTGCAGCCAGGCACCTCTTCTGACAGTAAGAGCACCATGATGGATTGCCTTGCCAAAACTGCTGATCAAAGGAGGTCAAAGTTCAGATGTGTGTCTGGCTGCAGAAGGCATGCGAAATTACAAGAGATGGCTTTTCCTATCAAAATATCCAAGTATGAGGATGAATTTTTATTTAACTAATAGCTGCCTGATGGAGCTGGAGAAGAATTATGTCATTAATTATTTGTGGTTTAACAAATATTTA